>JAVTVY010036700.1:0-167407 GCA_036873755.1 Hanleya hanleyi | reverse complement strand
CCACTTCCCTTATATGTGTTGTAATTTTTACCTGTATATGGCGAGATTCTGCTGGTGGACGTTTCGTTCCCGAGGCCCGCCCCCTGTACAGACCATTCCGTCTTTGATATATGTTGGCATGTGTGGGAAGTTGATGCTGGGTCGACATCGGGCCTTACAGAGTAGTCTTTTGTGTTACATGCCGTCATTTTCATCTGACGACGATACAGCTCACCAATCGCCAATGTACGAGTTGGCACACCGAAACAGCTCACCAATTACCAGTATACGAGTTGTCAGAGCATTTCCATCATAGCTCTCTAGATTTGTATCTAATACCGCTTATGCCGGTGCTAGGGGCCGTGTGGTCATATCATCCAAGTTGCCACATGAACAAGTACAATAAAAGCGTACCTGAGATACAACACATACCACGAATCGTTAGATTTTTGGTATGTGCTTTAGATAGGTTAACCGGAAGATTATTCTGTGAAGTCATGTGACGCAGTCAGTATGTCGGCACCTCTTCCCACTTCCCTTATATGTGTTGTAATTTTTTCCTGTATATGGCGAGATTCTGCTGGTGGACGTTTCGTCCCCGAGGCCCGCCCCCTGTACAGACCATTTGGTCTTTGATATATGTTGGCATGTGTGGGAAGTTGATGCTGGGTCGACATCGGGCCTTACAGAGTAGTCTTTCGTGTTACATGCCGTCATTTTCATCTGACGACGATACAGCTCACCAATCCCCAGTGTACGAGTTGTCACAGCGAAACAGCTCACCAATTACCAATATACGAGTTGTCAGAGCTCTAGATTTGTATCTAATACCGCTTATGCCGGTGCTAGGGGCCGTGTGGTCATATCATCCAAGTTGCCACATGAACAGGTACAATAAAAGCGTACCTGAGATACAACACATATCACGAATCGTTAGATTCTTGGTATGTGCTTTAGAATATGTTAACCGGAAGACTATACTGTGAAGTCATGTGACTCTGTCAGTATGTCGGCACCTCTTCCCACTTCCTTATATGTGTTGTAATTTTTACCTGTATATGGCGAGATTCTGCTGGTGGACGTTTCGTCCCCGAGGCCCGCCCCCTGTACAGACCATTTGGTCTTTGATATATGTTGGCATGTGTGGGAAGTTGATGCTGGGTCGACATCGGGCCTTACAGAGTAGTCTTTCGTGTTACATGCCGTCATTTTCATCTGACGACGATACAGCTCACCAATCCCCAGTGTACGAGTTGTCACAGCGAAACAGCTCACCAATTACCAATATACGAGTTGTCAGAGCATTTTCATCATAGCTCTCTAGATTTGTATCTAATACCGCTTATGCCGGTGCTAGGGGCCGTGTGGTCATATCATCCAAGTTGCCACATGAACAGGTACAATAAAAGCGTACCTGAGATACAACACATATCACGAATCGTTAGATTCTTGGTATGTGCTTTAGAATAGGTTAACCGGAAGACTATACTGTGAAGTCATGTGACTCTGTCAGTATGTCGGCACCTCTTCCCACTTCCCTTATATGTGTTGTAATTCGACCTTAAATATATGTAAAATCTTTAACAAAACCCCTGTAAAAGTATATATTTTCCGAATGGGCACACTCATGCCATTATTCCAGGAGACAAGTGAGCTATTCAATTTGAAAAGGAAAGACATGCTATCCTCCTTAAACCTTCTTCAACTTTTCTGAAAAACTCAATAAAATGTACGAAAATGTGTCAAATTTGACCCACCATCCAGGGAAAACAAAAGAAATGATTTTCTTGGTTGACTTGTGAAAGTTTCTCCGTCCAACGGGCATTTTAAAAAAGGGGGAAAACGGGGGGGTTGGCCTACTCGTTTTTTGTAAAATTTTATCGCCATAAAGGAATCATCATTTTGGTTTCCCGAAAAAGTGAGGATTTTGGCCTGCCAGATGTTCAATTCCGGGAACAATTAACTCTGTAGTGGCACGTAGGTGCAATAAGCAAGCAATTGTTATATCCTCGTTTGAAGAAATGGTTACGTCCAGCAGGGTGATACTATAGATATCAGTTAGTAGAAAGGGAAGAAGAATTACCATGCTGTGAAAAACAGGCGACCTTCCTTATTTTGCAATAAGGGAGGGGCCACTTTATACGAAACCGTGGCAAGTGGGGAGTGCATCCTTACAGGCTAGGGTGTTTTCTAATAATTCCAAGCGGAGGTAATTCTGTATAGGTCCAAATAGCATATATGCAAGGCCAATGCTATCATGCCATGTAATATGCATAAAATCGAAACATTTCTGACTTAGATAAATGAACTTTACGATCCCGTTCCATATCAAGTCATTACAAGATCCTAATAAGCGCTTTTAACGAGTGTAGTGCAGGAGAACATACAATATTCGGCCTAGTCGTGTATTAACCGTGCAATGGAACCTACATGTTTTCTAAGAATTTCTGTTCTCAAGGCTATGCCAATCTGGAAGTGTTTGTGCGTTTCTTGGTATGCGACACTTGCTTGTAGTATGCAGTTTTATCGGATATCCCGTCAATCACTTTCCCACTACCCCATCTTTGTTTTTGCGACTTTTGCTAAAAAATCACGAGTTTACGAGCTCAATAAGAATATCATAGCATTATACTTTGACCGTGACAATGATACCCATGTACAAAGATCGGGAGCGTTGTCCAGCTTTCGAATGAGGCATGAGAAGCAAAATAAACGCAAAAATAGTTGAAATTCGAGACAAATTGTCAATAATTTTTCTTTCCGACTTTTCCAAAATATTGGGGGGTGGGAGTACAAACTTCGAGATAAAAGGGACAAAAACAGAATAATACGCTGTCATTCAATTTAGATCAGGATACTGGTGTGATCCGTATTGAAAATTAATCACTTTGACATTCACATTGACAATAGTGGGACATACAGGTCACTAATCGTAACATATATGCCTAACCAAGGGGAGATAATTCTGTATAGGTCCAAATAGCATATATGCAAGGCCAGTTCTATCATACCATGTAGTATGCATAAAATCGAAACATTTCTGACTAAGATAAATGAACTTTACGATCCCGTTCCATATCAAGTCATTACAAGGTTCGAATAAGCGCCTTTAGCGAGTGTAGTGCAGGGAAACATTCAATATTCGGCCTACTCGTGTATTATAACCGTGCAATGGAGCCTACATTAAGGGTGCATTCCGCACCTAAATGATGTGCGGTCAAAAATAGACATGGGTTCGGGTCTTCGGCCTTAAATATATGTAAAATCTTTAACAAAACCCCTGTAAAAGTATATATTTCCCGAATAGGCACACTCATGCCATTATTCCAGAAGGCAAGTGAGCTATTAAAATTGAACCGGAAAGGCGTGAAATCCTCCTTAAACCTTCTTCAACTTTTCTGAAAAACTCAATAGAATATACGAAAATGTGTCAAGTTCGACCCACCATCCAGAGAAACAAACGAAATGATTTTCTTGTTAGACTTGTGAAAGTTTCTCCGTCCATCGGGCATTTTAAAAGGGGGAAAAACAGGGAGTCGACCTGCTCGTTTTTTTGTAAAATTTTATCGCCATAAAAGAATCATCATTTTCGTTTCCCGAAAAAGTGAGGATTTTGGCCTGCCAGATGTTCAATTCCGGAAACGATTAACTCCGTAGTGGCACGTAGGTGCGATAAGCAAACAATTGTTATATCCTCGTTTGAAGAAATGGTCACGCCCAGCAGTGTGATACCATAGATATCAATAGTAGAAAGGGCAGAAGAATTATCATGCTGTCAAAAACAGGCGACCTTCCTTATTATGAAATTAGGGGCCACTTTATACGAAACCGTGGCAAGTGTTGAGTGCACCCATAAAAGTTGGGGTTCATGGCAGTGACACGAGCTACCCACACGTGGGTAAGATACTTGACCGACAAGAACCTGCTAGTTGCCACGGACAACACAACAGTTGTTGCCTTCATAAATAAGCAGGATCTCCACAATTACTTAGCCAAGTGGAAATCATTTTGAGTCTGTGTTGGGACAACAATTTAACTGTGTTAAGATGTCTGAACGTCTTAGCGGACTCGCCATCGAGACGGAATCAGATAATTCCCACAGAGTGGAAAATTCACCCAGACATCGTGAAACAGATTGCTCATGTCTGGGAGATGCCACACATAGACATGATTACCACGAGGCAAAACAAGCAAATGCCACTGTTCATGCCAAGGGTCCCCGATTCATTGGCATACGCAGTGGATGCTCTGTCGCAGGATTGGGCGGGAATTGTCGCATATGCGTTTCCATCGTCGGTAATATTTGTGAAGATACTCAGAAAGATCCACGAACACATGTGTCGTATAACTCATCGTTCCGTACTGGCCAGCACGTCCGTGGTTTGTGGACCTACTGGATCTTGGTGGATGTACCAAGACAACTTCCGCTGGTGCATAACCTATTGTATCAGCCTAGGTCGCCGATTTATCACTGCCAACCGGGACTGTTCCACTACCACATTTGCAAGTGCTCAAAGAACACCTTGCTCAGGCGGAATTTTCGGCAGAGGTTGGCCTCAGAATGGTACAATCTATCAGGCCATCCTCATTCGCTGTATACCAATCAAAGTAGGCAGTCTTTGATATTTGGTGTGGTTCAAGGGGTATCGATCCATCTAAAGCCACTATTCCCCAAGTAGCAGATTTCATACTATATCTCTTTACGCATAGGGGCTTGGTACCGTCAACGAACTAGCACTATCGGCTTTCAACCGCATAAACTATTGCAGATACACCGCAATTTCAGAAAGTGCGACATCACGATGCCAGAAAAGGTGTAATGAAAGGACGGTTTATGCTGTAACTGATGGGTGTATACAGGTTTGACGAAGACTGTGGATTCAAATTGACCAATCTGCATGAATCTAGATCCTCCGTTATTGTCCACATCAAGAAGGGAATGAATGTGAATGCTATATTATAGGTGGAAGTTACGTGTGAGATAGAATACAGACAAAATGGCGAAATTCTTCCAGCGTGCCTTAAAGTAGTAAAAGAATATGGTCAATATATAGGACATAAAACAATGGCTGAATGGGATACTTAGCTAAAGCCTGGGCTTCCCGGTCAGTCTAATAAATATTGGCATAGACAAGAACTTGTTATTTATCCAGGTAATTGTTAACAGTTGACACCCGCCTGACCCACTTAGGACCCAGACTGGCCCACCTACATCCATTTAATTGTATTTTTCTCAGTTTTGGGTGTAAAGTCCATGTTTCCGCTTTTTATTTTTAGGGGAAATCCCAGTTTTTGTATCTAACCTGCTATTTCACGTTAAAAGAATTCTCTCTCTACGTTGCCATAGTAACCCTTTGTCAAAAGTCAATAGTCGCGGCTCCCATACACCTCATTTCCCCCCTACCACATCAAAAATAGTAAGGGATTTGCTCTTTCTATACAACTGATGTCATCACAGCCGCCATCTTGGATTACTACATTCCTCCATAGAACTTGTCCTGCCTCCCCCCCGCCCATGTTGCGGTAGAGGTGTCTTTGAAACCTGAAATTTGACCTCTATAGCGACCTCTGACCCTTAAATGTTTATATATACTTATATTTGATGATCACCTGTGCTAACATTTGTCGCCGTTGGGACAATACTGGGGATCATAATTGCATTCGAAGCCAATAAAGCATTCGCAATAGATAAACGAAAACTGGTAATCACTTGACATTTTCGATGTGACAGACAGGGTTTTGAGAAACAGTGTACCGTTTTGCGCATGCGCAATGGACATGTTAAAACACTTGGCCAGAGCGGCAACATGTCAAACGTTGTTCATCACATGCCACCCTTTAAAATGATATGTAGAAGATATACTCCCCAGGGGGGGTGCAAAATCAGCTAAATCTAGAGCACTTTTGGAGGGCTATCTCAAGATCTATAACGACATCAACACCCGTCTATAAAAGCAGCCCTAAGCGATAGACGAGTACAGTCAACGATAAACCCCTCAGCATGGCTTATCGTTGTCTTGAGTGTGGACGCACATATACCAGACACTACGATATGATGCGACACCTGAGGAATACACATGGGAATAAAGAGACCGTGTGGCTATAAGCCGATGGGCCCTCTGCGGCAGATACTAATGCAAAGACTGTTGAGAGTCTAACAACTGATACCGAGAGCCTGCCCAATGACATCGAGGACCCCAGATAGGATAAGCTGCAAGAGACCTACATCTAAATACGCCCGTCCATCAGGAAAACAGCAGTGGCAGCCTATGAATAATATAGTCTATTGCCGCTTGAAATGAAGGCAGATCCCACGCATAGGCCCATCATTAAGACCAAGTGTCACTTGGAAGAGGGTATGGGGTTACCACCCATCGAGGCCCTGGAAAATACGATAAAGATGCGAAAACAGCTGTTCAATGACATGTTGCCTCAACGGTATCCTGGAATGCCTAATGTTGTTTATGCCAAACCGACGATGCACAAGAGCAATCGACGATTGGCCTGGGTGGCTTCTGATTGGATAGGGGCATACGAGAATTGTAAAGCACCCCCAAAAAGCCCGCTTTCACTAATGCTCCAGTTGATGATGCCACATATGACGTGGACATCTACACACGAAGCGCTTCAATTTGACACCCTGCGCGGCCTATTAGGACCACGAATGGTCCCTCAATAATCCAAACGCATCCCGACGCACCCACAAAAGGCCCGCTTTCGCTACTACTTCTACTGATGACGTCACCAATCACGTTGCAGATGACGTAGACACCCCTAAGTCGTGGTCTACACACCGATGACTTCAATATGAGAACTTACACGGCCCATTCGGACCACGGATGGTCCATCTCGACCCCAAACGTTCACCCACGCTACCCCCGCCACTAATGACGTCAGAGATGACGGACATCTCTCAAGCATTGGTCTACACCACGAGAGCTTCGATATCAGACCATACACGGCAAATTGGATGAGATATAGCCCCTCAGTCGCTCAAATATACCCTTCGCACTTCCAAAATGCCCACTGTCGCTACTACTCATCGAATGCGCATGCGCAGTATGATGTCACTGTCCATCCAAACCACACCCTGCGTTCTCTACACACCACTAGCTTCAAGATGATACCCTCCCCGATCCCGTAAACCCACCTTGGTTCCACCTGAACTCAGTTGACGGCCTATCCTCTTTGTTTTTCCGCACTTTTTCCGGGGAAATCGTAATTTTTCTTTAACCCCAGCCAGTCACGTGAGTTAAACACTCATCCCCTAATCAGCCTCGACGAGCATTTTAATATGACACCCTTCTCGATCCAATACGGGGTCATCTCGACCCCAAAACGTTCATCATTTTTTCTACTATTCCCCGACTGCGCATGCGCAGTAGATACTAGAAGTTCCGTCACCGGACTTGACCTCTGACTTTGAATTGATCTTTGACCCGGAAGTGACCTCATTCGTGACGTCATCAGCCTCACGCCACAGCCTCAACGCCGCACACGCCACCCCCTCACGAATGAGACAAAATCGGTCTTTTTTATACTACTCGCCTATCGAAACTTGTATCGAAACTTTTGATATAAAGTAGCACTGTTTCACACAGAAGAGAAATGAAATACAAATCGTCGGCCACCTTATCAGTTTTTGCTATGGGTGCCCATTAGCATGGACCTTGTCCCAGATTAACACGGAAATGACAGGTAAACGCGGAAAATAACCATAAAAGTTTGAATATAAATTTCAGATGACGCATCCTGTTTCATATAAAGACAAATTTAAAAAAATGATGGTCACCGGCTACTTTCTTATGTATTCCCATGTGATTTCAATCAACTTGAGAATGCAACCATGGCAACAAGTAGTCATATTCAAACACAATTTTGCATATTCTTTCTAACAATGAACACATACTTTCAATATACCAAAGATTGGATTATTCATGTGAATGTTTCCCTATCATGGGGGGGGGGGGTGCAAATTTTTGTTGTTTGACACAAAATTGAGGGCTTTGTAGTTTACCATACTGGGGTTATTTTGAGTCAGCCGGGCAGAGGATCATGTGTGTAAATTCAAAAGGGCGGTCATGTGGGGCTGAGGAAGAAAAGTGAGCAAAAACTATTTTATTTCACATCAGATTTATCCTACAGTTTTTTGCGAAGAAAATCACTTGAATAAAACTGGCAAAAAATCTAACAAAAAAATCGACTCAAAATCCTTTCTTGGAATATGACATCACTGTGACGTTATCATAGCGACCACCTTGAATTTTATTACATTTTCTGGTAGAGCATGACCCAAGGATATAGCTTGGTAAGTTTCAACCCCCTAGCGCAGGGGGTAACGGCCTGGATAGGACCCAAAATGCCCAGATCTGATAGGGTTAAGTTGAAAATATGACATATATCCACAATTAGAAATATTGCTTCACGCTGGAGCATAGTGAGAAAAGAAATTCGACTACGCAGAGCCTCACTGCTCTCTCCTGTTGAGGTCGATATGAAAACAGGTGCATTAGATTATTTACCAATCCTCTGATCACGTACACAATATACCGAGTAGTTTAATCACAGAGAGTTAGTCAGAATGTACATTCATGTTAAACAATGGAATGTTTAGCTTGAGAACCATACAAGTATTCCACCAACTGGTAAATGAATAGATAAGGATAATTGGATCAATTAAATGCAATTAAAACTTTATTAAGCAGACAAGTTCTCCACCATAATAAACTTAATGTATTCTTGTAACATGGATAACCAATATCATGTTACTTCCTGTCTGAATCCTTCTATTCAGGATCTGGAGTATTCATGTTAATAATAACAGGGTATTTGTTCGCCTTTCTAAAGAGCAAATAACCCCCACAGGGACACAATAATAGAACTACTGGACTGTCAACTCCCTCGGAAAAAAGTTTTCAAACCCAGCCTGACAGACTTATAGCTCGGGTGTGGTGACTTTGGGAATTGGGTCGTGTTAGAACATGGGACGTCTTCTTTATTGTGAGCTATTATCATAGTAACAGTATTCACTTAACATTGAACTTATCATTCATGAAGTTAGTTATTAATACATCATGTGGTTACAGATTGTTCAACACCATATATATTTTGCAGCTGTTTGCAGGAATCTTCAAATACGGGGATTCACAGATTCAAACCAGTAAGTATTTTTATACATTTAGTATAGAAGCAGCCAACCGATCAGATAAGCAAGTACACAAGGATCCATTTTATGTTATGTAGGCCTATCTGTTGATACCAAATGCAAGGCCATACTTCCAAATTTCCTACGCGCCCATCTGAATTACAGGTCCAAGGCTGGAATGATCGACGCACACATATTGGAGGTGGTGAGCAATACTAGTATATCAGAAGCAAATCAGATTAGACCAGATAGACGGCATGCACTGGCACTCGTTAAACAGCCTACAGCTTTAGACTCTTGCACAGTCCCTACAGACGTAGGCTACATGCAAAAGCGCCAAAAGGGGATCATGATTGTGCTTATAATTATGTACGTTTCATTGAATGGGTATTCAAATTCATCACATCTTCCGTGATGTAACACCCGATTTTTGTTTTGAATCTGCGCGAACACGACAGATACAATCTTACTGCGCAACTACGTCACATCACGTGTTTAAGCCGTATGACGTCGGACATTACAGGTTAGTTTTTCTAGGTTTCTTGCAATTACCAGGTTACCCCATGTTAAGGCGTTTACTCCATCAAACGTCCATGATGCTCATCCATTAACATCAGATGAGTTGTTTAAGCTGATCTGTCATCACAGCTCCCGAGCTAGCGTATCTGATTCCACTTAAGCCGGTGCTAGGGGATAGGGGATACTTCATAGTCTCTACATTAACAGTTGCAATAAAAGCGCGGCTGAGATACTAAGGCTACGTCCGACAATCCACCGTATTATCAGGTCCGAATGTTGGGTGTCGACGAACACTTTCCTGTAGAGACATATGGTTGCTTTTTAGTCACCAGACGTCGTCAATTTTCCCACCTCTTGCATATCGCCTCAATTTATAGGCAGGGGCAGGTGGCCAATGCATTCTAGCTAGACTAATATAAGTTTTCAGTCTTCTGGTTCATTTGCTTCTGATATTATACAACGTACATTGGGTAGGCCTATTGTATAAAGTTTCAAGTAGGTGAGAAAGACTAGGATAATAAAGTTTTAATGTTCCTAGTGTTCATAGTCCTATCCTTTATCGCGTATTTTTAATGATTCGGTTTTCTAGTATCTACAACTACGCGGACGCTACTAGAATATATGTTCATAGCCACAATATTGCTGTTGGTCAAAATACTCTATCAACGGAACTCCATTTGATTGGTTTGAGTGAAAGTGAATGATGAACGGTCATGACACTAATATTACAAAGGATGGCTACCAACTCACACTCTGAATTTGGCTAAATTCAATAAAAAGTAATTTGAACCGAATTTATTAAGTTACCAAGAGGCGATCTTTAAGAGATTTTAAGATTAGAAGGAAAAAAACCCACTATAGGCCCTACTGAGGACACTTTCTTTAGTAACTACGAGTAAATTCATAGTTTAAACTGCGTTCAAAGCACCAAACCAAACATGAAAACCACGCATATCTCTCTTTTACAGGGGAGTGACTACAGGCACACGGTGTCAGGTTTTCCATTCAACTTTGACAGTACAGGTGAAACTCCTGATCAACTGGTCTACATAATGAATTACCTGGATAAGATATTCTTCATTACCATGGTGATTTCCCATGCAGGTATGTTTAATATTTAAGAAATAATCTTTTCATAGGCGTGCTCAATGGTTATATTACGCACGGGTTATCGTGGAAAAGTTAAGAAATAATGTTTTCATAGGCGTGCTAAATGGTTATTCTACGTACGGTTAGTGTGGGAAAGTTTATATTCTAGGGCCTGTGCACTAAAATTTATAAACTTTTCTATTGCACTACTCAAATTGATTATCAACAAAGATTACAACATATTTTATGAAAACATATTTTAAACTTTGACAACCTTTCTCTCCTTTTTTGAAAAAAAACTCGTCTACTGATGTTGGGACGATGCCTCCGTCTCGGTTGGCATCGTGCCAATGTCAGTGGACGTATGGTGTTCTATTTGTGCCAAGTTAATCTCGCGCGTCGACTTGAAAAACTCGACGAATGACGCGAAAAGTCGACGTCGCCCTCTCCGTCGCGCGTTTTCCAGTCGTTACTGTTACTCCTGCAAAACTTACTTACATAAGCTTTTGGTTGATTATTGGAAACTTGAATTTAATTTACGTATTCGTCCGGCGAAATATTAACACATTGACAAGCTAATAGATGCATATTGTCTTCTCGATGGAGGGATGTGCATTTTGTGGAATACAGGTACCAGTGATCGAAAATTAATCAGCAAAAAAAAACATATCAGACAGCGAAACAAATATATTATATTGTACATGCTAAATATCTTGTCATTCTTGCTATGTTGCAGTAAATTTTCACCAAATTACCAACACCGCTCAGGAGCTACAAGAATCGGAAATCGCAGCTGTGAACATTATAGTAATACATGCTTCCCAGACATGAGCACTTTTGTAAACCAAAAGGCGACGCGCGACGCGAATGTCCGTCGCGCGTCGACTTTTTGAAAGTCGACGCGCGACGGAAAAAGTCGACGTCGCGTTTTGAAAGGCGACGTCGCCATCTCCGTCGCGCGTCGACTTTTACAATGATAGGAGATAGGGCAAAAGTAGACGTCGACTTTTGAAATACAACGTCGAGTTTTGGCCTATCTCTTTAACATTATAAAACCCGACGCGCGACGGAGAGGGCGACGTTGCCTTTTAAAACGCGACGCGCGACGGAGAGGGCGACGTCGCCTTTTAAAACGCGACGTCGACTTTTCGTGTCGCGCGTCGAGTTTTGCAAGTCGACGCGCGAGATCAAATTGGCACAAATAGAACACCATAGTGGACGAGTTTATGTGGTCTCTCAAATGGGGAGTAATTTTGTCAGCTGATTCAGCTGTTGGGGGGAAATTACATGGATATATGCTTATTTGTGTCGCTTTGTTAATCAATTTCCCGATGAAAACAAGTTAAACTTGAGAAGGAAATTTCATCTTGCAATTTATTTGTTTGTTTCATTCAATTGTTACTTGTATGAAAGCAGACGCCCCTTTCCTAATCGGACTTGTGAAATGGAATCTTCCGATGAACACCTACACTTGACGGGTGCTAAATCGTGTAATAAATGCATGGTTAGCTCGATGTTATTGACACAAGTGTTACAGAATGTTCATTAACTATCTTAATAACTGTTATATGTCATTTTAAAGTTTGGACGCCTTTACTGTGCCGAAGTATAAAAAATATTCGTTCGTTTATCATCACCAACAGTAATTTCATTTTTTGCAATTTTGAAAACCTAAGTTGATTTATTCAACGAATGACGAAATTGATCTCAAACTGAACTAACAATACACAACTCAGCGTGTTCTGCGACATATATTTGATGAATAATATCTTGCATCCAACTGAAAGAATAATGGGGGATGGAAATAAAATCCGCTTTCTTTCCCCATGTTTCTGGAGAGCAGGCGATGAAAATTAAATGGTTCATTTTAATGAGTCTAACACATAATGTAAATATGGATCGAATATTGGACTTTAGGAATGATACATATGGAAATACTTTCTGTGCCAATAAAAGCAAAGTTGAATTAGAAATACATGCAAGACATTTCATACTGACGTGAGTAAATGGTGAATATAAAGGCGGATTTCACGCAAAATTTTGGAGGAAAATATCGTCAAAAAATGAAACTGAATACAGAAGATCGAATATAAACGAGGAGTCATCCCATGCACGGTGTGACAAGATATCCGCATACTCTACCAAATATGAAAAGAACACACGAAGCTCTATTTCTTTTGTAGGCGAAGAAATGATTGAATGAAAAAAATAATGTACATCCACCAAACATTTAGCAAAAAAAAAAGACAAATATGCAGAACAGTAGAATATGATGTTATGGCTGCATATGTGGCGTAAATAAAACTCGAGGGCTATATTCAAGTAAATTTCACGTTGGTATCAGATTGCGCTATTTCAATGTTGATTCGATACTTTCCCCAACAAAACAATCCATAGAGGCACAAATCGGCTGCATGCTACGACGTTGATATGGAAAGATATGCCACGACACAATAAATCTGTTTCGTTCACTGTACTGTCATGATGTATAGGGGACATGCCAACAATATACAGATAAGCGGTCATGTATCTCACATTTGATGATGACGAAAAACAAATTTTATATAAATTCCAAAGCGCAGTTGGCATCTACTTATGTGAAAACCCTGCCTTGAATCTCTAAGACTACATGACGAGTAGTGCAAGCACATGTGTAGAAATGTGTATTCTGTTTTATTGTTCGTACCAATTGTTACCCCAATTAGTTGATGTTAACGTATTAAATGACCACCTGTAAATAATGTCGATTGGCATCAATCGGGGTTTCCACATTACTAAAAATTTAACATTTTATCATAGTTTAATTTATTTGTAAGAATGCATGCATGAAGTGATACAATGAAATACAATGAAATGAATTGATATACGTGTAAAGGATTCCCTGTCGATGAGCTATATGTAAAGTATAATTAATATGTCTCTTTAATTTTGCTTTTTCAGGGAATAATCATGTTAATAGTGAGGGAGACCTAACTTCAAGATGTGTAGGCGTCAAAGCACGAAATATGAATAACATTCAATGTGAACCAGATCACAAGATTCATGTTCATTCACTAGAGTATGTCTATGGGAATATTCCCACAAACTGCACCTCTGAGGTATCTTGCCAATCAACCCTGGGCAGTCAATACAATGGGATTGACAAAGATGATAACTACAGATCCTGTTCTGGACAGTCGAAGTGTACCATTACAGTGGGAACCTTCAACCTATCATGTACAATTGGTGGCATGGCTAACTTTCTCATCATGAAATACACCTGCATTCCAGGTAAGTCATTTACAGTTACTATTATCCCAAGATGATCAAACCTGTATATTTATGGGTTACGATAATCGTTCTAATATAATTCAACGATCGGAATTGCATTTTCTCACTCAAAAACATCTGGGTGGTCAACCTTTTTCGGCATTTATAAGATGATAATTTTGTTAGAGGAACTGATTATAATAAGAGGCGAAGTATGGAGATGATTGAATGTTGATGGAATGATTGAGTTATTAGAAGGTTTATTGTATGAATACAGATACAATATTCTGCTCATGCTAAACATTAATTGTACTTTACAACTAATATCTTCTATAGTAATCACATATCGACATATTTCCTTAGCTGAAGCGGCTATCCGTGATTATCTGCAACAATCGGAGATTTTAATCACTCGGTTGTACATTATTGAGAGAACAAAGAAGAGCCTAGCTGCCCACCGGCTTGTGACTTCAGCAGATCAGCTATTATGTTGTATAATTTCGCTTTGCTCAATCTTTTAACCCCTGAGACTATTTTGAACTGATGATAGCTGGCAGAATTTTATATATATGTACTATATTTCAAAGAAGTTTCCAAAGAAAGTGTCATTATGTTTGAATACTGGGAAAATATAATACACACATATAAAATTATGTCAGTTATTACCAGTTCAAAATAGTCTCTAGGGTTAAAAGATACCGGACAGTGACATTATGCAACCCAGTAACAATAATGTACTAAACTGAGCCATTGGACCACACGTCACAAAATGACAATGAAGAGAACCTATTGTTTCTTGCAGAGGAGAACCTGTTGAACATGAATGAAACCACCAGCAAAACAGGAATTTCTCCATTGTACTTGGTGTATTTCCCAAGTCCTGACGACCCTGACACAGTGAACATGACCTGTACGATCAACGGGGAATCATTTGGCCTTGATACAGTAGAGGTTCGCCAGAACAGAAGCTGTCAATCAAATCAACTGAAACTTTGGTACCAGAAGCAGGATGAACAACAACATAAAGAATATCAACTTAAATTTAATGACTCTGTTAATCAGTTTATCCTAGCCCAAGTGTCCATGGTTGTTATCAGATATATTCACAGCCGATCCTGTGGAGAGAGGTCAAACATTTGGTGGAGAATTTATGCTGGTAAGACAACATTTCAATACGATTTTAACTGGAACAAATTAGTTATTGAAATCTTATGAAAAGAAACAAGAGATTCTGAAATTCACAATTCGTAACCATCTTCTTCATTTACACGTCTGCACTGTATTTGGGAGTGATAATGTCCAGATTGAATCAACTTTCGGCAGCTATTTTGCGTTTCCCCAGAACTACATTGCATGGGTCAGCCAATCAGATCACCCTATCGTCATAAGCTGCAATTTTGCGGGTCATGTCATGCTCTACTTGTTCAAGATTAGAGTTTCACAAACATCTTAAATTTTAAGAAAGTTTAAAAAGTTGTATCCGAAGCATTAAATATACTGGAGTGTTCAAACCCACCCTCCCTTTATACGGCATAGTATTGAAAATCTCTCAGCAATATTAAAGACGGTCGATTCCTATGCCATCATATTCATGGTGCAGGAGACCATCGTATATGATTTACGAGGTTTAGAGGAGGATCTTTTAGAAACAGAACCCATACCCACTGCCGAAAATGATCCATTATTATAAAAGTAAACCCGTTCATTTCCGGCATTTCACTTATATAAGAAACAAAACCTTCCACATTTACGACCCGTATTATCATGTAGTCGTCCCCTTATTTGAAATCGATTCTTTTTAGTCAAATCCAATTCAACTCTGCAATTCAAATCTGCAATTCCATCATTGAGAAGATATTCACTGCAGGATATATCCATGTGTAAAAGTATTTGCCCATCACACAGTTTGCAACCATCTCAAGTAACCATCTCAATTACAACACATATAAGGGAAGTGGGAAGAGGTGCCGACATACTGGCAGAGCCACATGACTTCACAGTATAGTCTTCCGGTTAACCTATTCTAAAGCACATACCAAGAATCTAACGATTCCTGATATGTGTTGTATCTCAGGTACGCTTTTATTGTACCTGTTCATGTGGTAACTTGGATGATATGACCACACGGCCCCTAGCACCGGCATAAGCGGTATTAGATACAAATCTAGAGAGCTACGATGGAAATGCTCTGACAACTCGTATATTGGTAATTGGTGAGCTGTTTCGCTGTGACAACTCGTACACTGGGAAATGGTGAGCTGTATCGTCGTCAGATGAAAATGACGGCATTTAACACAAAAGACTAGTCTGTAAGGCCCCATGTCGACCCAGCATCAACTTCCCACAAATGCCAACATATATCAAAGACCAAAAAGGTCTGTACAGGGGGCGGACCTCGGGGACACAGTTTTCTTTATCAAAGCAAGGCATTGATACACAAAAATCAGATGGCGTTATTATTATATTATGCTGCCCATTCATTAGAATAAGGACACACACAATCTTGAATGTGGTGAAATTGCAATGAATGGGTACCATGAACAGAATATTCAGGTGAAGATATACGGTCTATTCTGCGTTAACTGATATTCCAATTGTATTATCAACAGATTTTGGCACAGATTTCAACGTTTCATGTAACAGGGATGAAAATATACCGATCACAGATCCCAGTACAGAGCAGCCTGAAGCTGATACAACCCAACCTTTTCCTTCAATATCAAATGCGATATCCACATCCACAACCCAGGTATCAGGCTCAACTGATCAAACTGATGTGATCGATGTAAGAATGACTCACACTGATGGAAGTGCAATCAACACAACCACCACTGCCTTACTAGAGAAACCGGACACTTCTGGGTCAGCAGGTAAAATAACAGGAGAAATTTCCGTTTTTGCATACAGCATCTGGAAACGAAGATGTGCATCCATAAGCTTAAATTTTCTAAAAATTAATCTGTGGTTATTCTATATTGATAATATAACAAATGAACGCAAACCACATTTCTCGGTTCAATTCTATTTGCAGTTGCTATCACAGTCAGCAGTGTGGTGGTTGGTGTGCTCATCGTTATCATCATCATCGTTGGGGCTATTTTCTGCTACAGGTAAATATTTCAGTTTGTAGAAAATGTGAACTCGTCGGCCAAATCGAATGCAGCATATAACTATCAAATATAGAATGATCGACTGATATAATAGTATGTCAGATAAACTTAACTATCAAAGCTTTTTATTCAGAATTTGTTCACTGTAAGCCTTTTGTTGCGTTGCATGATTGGTAATTCAACTCACATGAGGGTTTGCTATACTCTTCCGCAACAGATCTTATAGCACCGTAATCTGCCTACATATATAGATACAAATGGCAATAAGTCAGTTAACGGGCAACCAGTTCATCGGACGTCACACTTTTCATTGGAATCTTGTTGATCAAAAATGTCAATATCAAGTCAACATGATTTCATTGGCACCTACTGGAATCGGTGATATCCTAGGATTTATCCTAATTTGATGGCATGAATTAACTTGTCCCCTAGTATGAAGAGGCTATTTGCCACATCGGAGAACATTAGTGCACTAAACTTCCGAGACACAGTGTTTATGTAGCTTTGCATCGTTGTGTACTTCAACGAAACGTTGAAGGTTTCGAATGACTTTAAGAGACTGTGTATACAGAGATTTTATTTTTACTACTAGGTACAGACACAAGAGTTACATGAAGGATCGGGATATAACTGATTTGAGCAATCCTTACCCTGATGTAATACAGACCACTCCAACCAGTTATGTGTCCAGATGGTCATCCAGTAGCAAAGGGCATGCGTATGAAGACGTTGTCGGTATGGTTCCTATGAATGATGCATTGTCTTCTAGTGATGCCCTTCCAAATTTCAGCATAGACAGTGGAAAATGTGCGATTGCGAACCCTTCAAGGAAGGACTTTTACATAGATCAAATAGATATCGATGGCGGATTAAGTAACCCGACATTTGAAATCACTGAACATGAGATCGGCGGTTACCAGTCCGTAGGCTTCACATCTTCCAATCGCAACCCAACCAATGAAAATCAAGAGCTCAATCCAGAGCAGGTGGAAATGAGAAATGATGCAAAAAAGCGAGATGTTTTCCCTGTCTATAGCCAAGTGAACAAACAGTCTAAGACTAATCTCGACAAAACGATCAGTGGCGGAGTTCAAACAAAGGAAAACCAAAATGCTGGCAACGATATTCCAGCGTACAGTCAGGAGTACAAAAAACGAGATTCTGAACTGGATGCGAATGTATATGACCATGCTAATGCAGATGATAAACAGTATGATCATGTGAGGGGAATCTCGGCACAAAAGACTGATGTAAGGGGAGATAATGCTACCGATGGTGATCATTATCATACCTTATATAGTAGTCCACAAAATTCAGAGCCTGTGTACCCAGACTTTCTCGCTCGAGGTCTCCATGTCTGCGATGACCTAGCTGTTGTGATCCCAAATGAGAAGAATCGAACGAAACTGCCCGTGTCGTCTAAGAAATCTACATTTTCACAACCTACACATGCTACTAAACATTCCACAGAGAAGGTGAAGCCAATAGTTCCAGCAAAACCTGTCCGTGTTGACTATGACATGGCTTTCGTTATCCCAAATGATAAACAAACACAGCCAATTGCATCTATGACGACTCAGTCACCAAATGAAAGGCACTATGCGGAAGCAACAAATATAGCAGATGCAGAGATTCATATCAAGGGAGACAACCGCGGCCCAAACAGCTTACCCATGGAGTATGAGGAGAACCCTATGTATGAGAGTGCTGAAGGAATGTCCTTGCCATCAGAAAAACATTCCAAGATGGACGGCGACAATGTCACAGTTCCAGATATGGAATTTGTGGACAATATTATGTATGAGAGTGTTGATGGCAGTAAATTTGGAAAGCAGTGTTGAAATTGTGATACTGGACATCAGATTGACGCTATGACAGACAAGAAGGGCTTGTCATCAGCGATTCGCAGTGTTTGTCGGAGTGACAAGCAAGTACGGTGCTTTTTTAAAAATCAAAATCAATATAAGATAGATCAAAGGTACATATATAAAGCAAATCTGTGTTCACAAGTGTAAAGACATTGTTATGGATAACATATTCTCTATGTCTGGGTGATGACTGCTTGATAAATGCCGAGTTATCTTCAAGAAAACACAACCCAGTGATTACTGTATCCATACCGAATGATCTTTAGTATGGCTTCCAAACTTTTCAATTCCCATTCCTTTGACTTTATGCGGATCTACATGTACATTGCTATACTCTTTGTTAATAGCAGATTTTGTATTCAAACTGTACGTGCTATCACATAGAATTATGATCGACTGTTCAAGCCCCACAACTCTACGGAGCCGTAAAAGTGACATGAAAAAAAATTTTTTATCTCGGGCCCCGACTTATTATCTCGGGATCCCGTGATATTATCTCGGGGCCCGACTTAATTAACTCGGGCCCTGACTATTATCTCGGGATCCCGTGATATTATCTCGGGCCCCGACTTATTATCTCGGGATCCCGAGATAATTATCTCGGGCCCCGACTTGTTATCTCGGGATCCCGACTTAATTATCTCGGGCCCCGACTTATTTATCTCGGGGCCCGAGATAATTGACCAATGAAAATGAAGGGTCATTCCACCATTTTATCGATTGTTCAGTTACTTCGCTGAAGTTATTTCCTTATTCCCGTTTCGATATTCTAAATCGAACTATGTGAAAGTAGTAACCTTCATGAAAATCGATATATTTCGACAATCATTATGTCTTTCATAACACGAATGGAACCATGTTTTCCCCAATAATTTCCCCCCGGTATGATTATAATTGTGAGTAGAATACTTCAAAATGTGTGCCGTTAAGATCATTTCTAAAGGGTCGTAGTAAAATCCGTGTATATTCCACAATATTTTGCTAGCCACTTTGTGCCACTTTAAGATTTGTCTATGTATCTTCCTGATAAATTTATTACCAATTTTTAGGTGTTCAAGTTAGACGACATACCCTCCAAGCCAGCGCTAAATGGACTGAAGCCCTATGTGGTCAATTTACATCGACTGTATCTGTTCGTTCTATTCATCCAGAAATCTGTTTTGTGCCACTTTTTCTTAAAGTGGCACCAAACGGATTTCTGGACGAATTTTTAGACATATTTGTTAGGAGGATATCTATACCACTCTTTAAGTGGCGTAGACAGATTTATGAAGGAATAGGATCAACAAATACAGTCGCTGTAAATTCATCATATCGAGATGATATCCATTTAGCGCTGGCTTGTCCCCCCCCCCTTTAAACACCTAAAAAATGGGTCAGATGGATAGATAAGTGTATTAGGAAGATATCTAGACCACACTAAAAGTGTCACAAAACAGATTTCTGGATGGATAGGATCAAAAAATACAGTCCGTGTAAATTGACCAAAACGAGATGATATCCATTTAGCGCTGGCTCACAGGTTATGGCGGTCCCCCTTCAAACATTTAAAAATGAATCAAAAACATAGATAAGTTTACTTGGCAGATTTCTAGACCACTCTAAAAGTGGCTAGCAAAATATTGTGGAATGTACACGGATTTTACTAAGAACCTTTACCAATGATGTTAACCCTATCTGGCCTGGGCTTTTTGGGGGCCTGTCCAGGCCTTGGGGGGATGGGGCGAAATGGTCCCCTAATTATTTTTCTTACCGCTTAAGCTAGGGGGCTGAGATTTACCGCAATATACCCTTGGGTCAAGTTCTACCAGGAAATCTAAAAAAAAATCCAAGATGGCCGCTTTGATGACATCACAGTGAGGTTATCTTCAAAAACGGCATTTTTCACCAATTCCAGCGTTACGAAATTACAAGGTACCTATGTTTTCAGTTCTTCTGAATCCCTGTTATTACTCGTCCACGGAAAAATCTGTTTTGGAATATCATTTTTCCAACCCTATTACTAAGAATTGTAGGATGAGAGAAAAAAAGGGAAATACAATTGTTTCTACCTGGTCACATGACATTCGAATACCGCGTGACGGAATTACAGTGAAGTAACCTCCTTATAAAGACGTGTCGGTTACATATATATTCCATCAAAACTCGAATGTTTCTCATTTAATTCCTGATTTTATTCGAATCCTGAGCGCCTGGAATATACTATATCTGATTTCCATCAAGTAAAGTTTCAAATTGATAAATGTGGTTAAGCAAACCTGCGTGACGGAATTACATTTTGGTCCATGTTTAAAGGAGTTGCGATTTTTCCTATTTCACAAAATTCGGTTTTAGCCGGTCTAAAAAATTCTGAGGACAGACCGAAACACATGAATTCTGTTGTTATGTACCTAGTCCAGTCAATATACAGCAGGACCCACCACTAATTGCAACAGAAATGAAACCACTTGTATCTGTCTGAGATAGGTCTACTTTATAACATACTAAAAGTCTTCTAATGTATTTGGAGTGGAACATGGTGAATTTCGTGGGTGAAAGTTGATCGGTTCTAACTCATTTTCCATTAAACTGCCGAATATTCAAATAGATATAACTTGGTAAATTTTCAAGATAAAGAACCAAAACAACACATTTGTCTTGGTTTACAAGGAAGATCTTCAATGGAAAAGTATTCAAGGGACTGTTGGGTGATTGCTTATGCCATATATGGGGGTACCCCTACCCCAAACCCGTTGCATCACCACTGTGAATCACAAATGTACATAACTTCTCAGCCATTCATCATTTCCCAGCAAACTTGGTGTCTTTACCTATATTTCTTTCTTGGGTGTGTCTTTCATTTGGAAGTATTTAAAGGACTGTTGCATGGTTCCTTAGGCCATATATAGGGGTACCCCTACCCCAATCATGCTGCGTAACAACTCAGAATAACAAATGTACATAACTTCTCAGCCATTCATCGTACTCCAACAAACGTGGTGTCTCTATCAATGTTTCTTGGGTCAAACTTTCAGTTCGACACACTCTAAATTACTTTGAGTTTTCTAATGCCCAAATTCAGGGTACCTCCCCCCTTGTAACCCCCCACCCACACACACAAACATGTTTTAAAAGTTCGAGCTTCATCGTAAGTACACCAACCGAACACGGAAGTTCACAGTATCAAATCACAGGGAGAAACTGCAACATGCTCGTGAAATCACATTTCACTTCCACTGTCCTCCTTATCGTCCAAGTCATTATTCGTCATGTTTTGACAAATGCCTCTGCATCCAGAACAAGCAGTTGTACATTCCTGTGGCGGCACACTTCGGCGGCAACCACAGCGTAATGTCCCACAACCTGTCTTGCAGGTACATCGCACAAGCTGGAGAAGTGATTGGGGGCAGGGTCAAGGTCCGAGATCCCTGGTTTTAGTCTTCCTTCCGATATCTTCCAACCCCAATCTACAGCCTGCAACGTATTACCCTGCCATTATCTTCTTATGGAGATCCTATTGCAGACTAAAAGTTCTCACCCTCTGGAGCCTCAGCTATAGGTTACTCTGCCCATGCGCCCGTGACGCACTTCCCACATTCTTTTTCTTCTACTGCAGCCTGTAAGCGTGATGCGTAAAAGGCCGAGAAGAGTGCGGGGAGGCTGGGTTGGGCAGTCAAAACAATAGCAGGTTTGATTTGATAATAAATATCAACATTGTTTATAAATGTTTAATATTTATTGCTCAAATCTACACCTGCTATTGTTATGCCCCACTACCAACAGTATGGTGGAGGGGCCTCGGACTTTGTTGAAATGTAGAGTAACCGCTGAGATGATCAGAGATATATGGTACCATAAATTGAACCCGTTAGTATCTCTTGGCCTAGAGCTCTGTATGGGGCTAAGAGGCAATTTCTAGTAAAACGGTAAGAAGTGTAAACACCGGACTTCTGCACCCGAATACTAGTGGACCAACTGACCATGGCTGTACGCTAATTGAACCCGTTAGTATCCCTTGGCCTAGAGCACTGTAGGGGCTAAGAGGCAATTACTAGTAAAACGGCAAGAAGGGAAAAACCAGACTTCTGCACCCGAATACTAGAGTACCAACAGATATTCTCTAATCGCCAATTTCTTTCCTTGAAATTCTTGAATTACAAGCGTCTAATCCGTCATCCATAATTCAGTCGTCGTCCATTAGAGAATATCCGCGTCCATAATCCAAAGCCCTATTCCATATTCCATATAACAGTATTAGCAACAAATTCAAATAGACAATCATAGTATACATAAACATAGGCTTGTTTCCTGCAAGAGGGAAGCGGTCAACAGTTTCCAATGATGCCGGCAAGACATCATGATGTTCCAAAAATATCAAATCCGTATCGCTGATCAGTATTCTTAATCCATAATATTCGTCCGACACAAAAGTAGCTAAACAGAATGTATACTCACCTAGTGTCGGGGTCTTGACCGATGTGCCATATCTCGTAACGGTCTAGTTGCAGACTGGTCGGTCGGCCTGTGATCGGTGCTGCCCCACCCCCCCACCCCTTTCTTGAAAGTTAGGCGACCACATGCTGGGCAGCTACGAGCGGCCCTAGCGTGGTCAACCCATCTGTCTGTACTGACAGGTCTCTCAGATAGAAGTCCGTAAATGTGGAATTGACACTCCAAGCACAGGATTGAATGTCATCCAGCGATACGTTCTTCCATAAAGGCCATGATGTGGCGATGGCTCGTATTTCATGGGAAGGTGCAGAGACCAGAAGCGGGGGAGCGTCGAGGGCGAGTTCTTATGTTCACTTAATGGTCTTCCCCAACCAAGAGGCCACAGTATTCTTGGTGATGTCCTGAGTAACCTTTGGGAGAAGAGAGAGAAGCAGTAGTCGACGAGAACCTCCGATTGGATCGGTACGGGTGAGGTAGTGACGTATTGCTCGTACTGGACATAGTAAGATGTCGTTCTGGAGATAGTAAGATGTCGTTAGTGCAGGGATGGAATACAGACGTTCAGCACAAGGTCCTTGACGTACAGTCTCATTCTTGGCGATGAACTCTGGAACAGGGCGGAAGGAGATGCGTGACCAATCTGCCGTCCAAGTCATCGATTTCCTTTCCAAGGCATGAATCTCGGATACTCTAGACGCTAGGAAGGCAGTCTTGTAGGAAACAGCTTTAATAGAGGCTGACTGTAGTGGTTCAAAGGGGGGCGAAGGAATGCGCTGAGAACCACACCAATGTCCCACTTCGGTAATAGTTGACGGGTCCGACGGGACTGTAAAGCACAGGCACGTATAAGAGCAGAGATGTTGTGATCCAGGCTATTGACAATGCCCGCAGATGACCGTGGAACTCGGGCCAAGGCTGACCGGTACCCATTAATAGTGCTGCTTTGAAACTTCTTATCTCGGTGTAGGTGAATAAGAAAGTCCGCAACTATAGGAAGAGAGTTAGTGTCGGGCTCGAAGCCTCGACGTCGACACCACGAGACGAAATATTTCCATTTAGACTGATAGAGCTATGATGTGGAAGATCGGTTGGATGAAACCATCGTCTCTACAACATCTGCTAAAAATCCTTGGTCTGTGAGCGCACTCTGGATAGTCCGCAGACGTGTAGGTTGAGCCACTGAGGGTTGTGATGGAGTATCCCGCAAGGTTGGCTGAACAGGTTGGCCCAAACTGGTAGGCGAGGTGGCGGAGCGGTGAGTAGAGGAATCAGAGCCGGAAACCACGGTCGACGGGGCCACCACGGAACAACGAGAAGAATGATGCAGTCGTGTTGAACAATCTTCTGTAGTACTTCCTGCAGTAGAGTAATGGGTGGGTAGGCATATGCAAGGAAGTTGTCCCAACTGATCGATAGAGCATCGATGGCGTAGACTCGAGGGTCCAGAACCGGACTGACGAATAGGGAAAGCTGTGCATTGTTCCTCGTCGCAAACAGGTCGATCAGAGGGGTTTCCCAGATGCTGGTGATGCGTTGGAAGACCTGTGGATGCAGTTGCCACTCGGTCTGCAGAACAGTGTCGGGACGAGAAAGGCGATCTGCTAGTACATTGAGCCGACCTGGAACATGACGAGCACGAAGCTGGCATTGATGTTGTAGAGCCCAGTCGAAGAGGGTCCAAACCAGACGAAATGTTGGATAGGATCCGGTGGTACCCATCTTGTTGATATGAGCAATGACGGTCGAATTGTCTGTTGCGATCAGAAGAGGACTCCAATGCTGGACTGCACAGATGACAGCTTTCATTTCCAAGAGGTTGATAGGAAGTTTGGCATCCGATGTCGACCACCTGCCGGACATCTCTTGGTCGTCTAGATGGGCTCCCCAACCTGTCTCGGACGCATCGGTGTAGAGATGGTGTAGTGGAGCTGGTGGTACAAAGGTACTCCCCGCATGACGTTGTAACGGGACTGCCACCAAATCAGATGTGGATGTAGAGACGTCAATACCGGAACTAGCGGATTGAGGAA
Organism: Hanleya hanleyi; assembly: GCA_036873755.1. Taxonomy (NCBI): domain Eukaryota; kingdom Metazoa; phylum Mollusca; class Polyplacophora; order Lepidopleurida; family Hanleyidae; genus Hanleya; species Hanleya hanleyi. The sequence continues at coordinate 141,987 of JAVTVY010036700.1, read as the reverse complement.
TGACATCTGAAGATACCCCTGCAGGTGGTATTGCAGAGGCCGAACTTGTTTAATTAGTTAATCTCTTCACTGTAAAGTGGTGCCATCTATTGATACAGACACCTGGGAGCAGTAATTGTTTTCAAACTTCATCTGTAATTGAAAGTAAAACTTAGGACATCGCCATCTGAGGGGATCAGGGGTAGGGTACCCCTCTAAAATGGCATAAGGAGCCCTTAGATCACTTAAAAAACACATTCATATGGGAGACAGAGCCTATAAACATAGGTATAGACACCAGAATTATGTTGATACCTTTACCACAGGCAGAGCAATGGCTATTTTTGTACTTCGCAATTTTCATAAATCTTGATTATATATGCTATCTTAAACTGTGAAAAAAATATTGTTCCACTCCAAAGACTTTAGAAGACTTTTGATATGTCATCAAGGGTAGCATCCTGAACACATTCCAACAGGTTTCGTTTCTGTTGCAATTAGTGGTGGGTTTGGCGAGAATTTAGCTGTATTGACTGGACTAACAGGAATGTCGCATGACCGCCACTTAAATTTTCCTGTGATGGTTAAAATCGATGGTTAAAATCGAGATAATTAAGTTGTTACCTGACGCTTTTATATGAGAGTCATGTAGCCACTCCGTTAATTTCCATGCAGTCTTGGAGATAGGTATGCCTAATGCTACTGTTTAAGGTCACATGTTTATTCACTGTTGATATTTGTCTACGGCCCCCGAGTGAAGTGAAAGCGTTGAGTTTGGTAATACAAAACACAGCGCTTACTGCTGAGCAATACAAAACCATGTTTTAGATATATTGATTCATTAATAATGTATATGTCTTGTATATGTTAAAGGTTTATCTATTGAACATTCATTATCTTCCAGTGAAGTTTGAACAGTCATTAAAATGAATCATTATAATACCATTGAACTAATCCGAAAAATAATTGTCATCAAATATTGCCCGGATTTTTATGACGTCAGTAGTTCATCTTAATCGGTTTCAAAAGATGCAGTATGATACTCTAGCTATACCGTGTATTTGTCCTAGTAATATATTTTATTAGTAAAAAAAAGATCTACTTACACTTGTAGAACACAGCAAGATGGGTTTGTCAAAATGTGCAAATATATCAGTTGAATCCAAATGATTTATAATTTGCCAGATTTACAGAAATTTTCTGTTGAGGAATCTGAGGATAACAGATCACCACAGAGCTATGGCAATACAGATATACTGTATTTTTTTCATTATCTAGACGGTAAAATTGATTTTACGACTTTATGCAGAGAAAAAGTATGTCTGGACAAAATACATTTTAATGGACAAGTAGCAAATACAGTGTATATGCCATACCATTTAACTTCGGGTAACAAATATGCCTTTCATCCACAGAAACGTCTTTTTAAGGTGTCAAAGTACAGTTTTGCTGTCTGATAAGTTAGAAGAAATCCTGGGTTTGAGAAGCTTAAAAGTGTATTCAAAGACCATACTGTGAAGTCATGTGGCCTTGCCAGTATGTCGGCACCTCTTCCCACTTCCCTTATATGCGTTGTAATTAATAAGAACTTGATCTGTGGCTGAAGCCTCTGTTATGAGCGGATTTGTTTCAGAAAGTGGGACACTTTGGCTACGTAATGTTAGGCCACTGATCAATAGCTAGGCACAGGTATGCTGCGTGGGCGGGGGAGGGGGGTGGAAATCGGACCTTCTGAATTGACCAACAATGTTTTCAATGTGGTGTATATTGTTCATAGATCTGCTATTATTTTTGTTCTGCAGCTTTCTCGCGATTATGCACGTTTATAATTATGATGTATGCTCAACCTCTAATTTTCATAAAATTGTTTTAACAGTGTGATACATCTTTGTGAGGTTGATATGTATGCCTCAATGGTCTGTCAATTGACATCCAGGCTCAGGGGCGACGGAAGCAAATTCAAAATAGTACAGCCATACGAGGGAGTGAAATGACATACTGCGGGTTTGTGTAGGGTGTCCCGCTCACAATGTGAGCAATATTAAGAAATATGACCATAAAATGACGCTCATACCTGAAAAATGTTCTGTCAAGGCTAAGATACAACTATATGGTCAATTGTTTGATGTATGAACCGCTTGAAGGAAACATTCATATAGAGCATACTTTGATTCGTGGTGTTTATTTTCTTGTTCGTTCGCTGTTTTACATGACTTTACTTCATTGATTTTTGTTCATACAACTGGTACGACCATGACGTACCGGTACCTGCAGTAATGCTTCCGATGCCTTTGAAACAAACACACGACCCCCCCTCACCAAAAATAACACACTAACCACACACACACCCACAACACACACAGCACATGTGCATACACATTGCATGTCAAATAACATTGCGGTTCGCTTGGCTCGTCAATGATTATAATACTGTCACACAACATTATACATATGTTCGTGCAATAAAATTTTGACTATATGCTATGGATTAAGAATACTGATCAGCGATACGGATTTGATATTTTTGGTACATCATGATGTCTTGCCGGCATCATTAAAAACTGTTGACCGCTTCTCTCTTGCAGGAAACAAGCCTATGTTTATGTATACTATGATTGTCCTTTTGAATTTGGTGCTAATACTGTTATGTGGAAAATGGAATAGGTCTTTGGATTATGGACGCGGATATTCTCTAATGGACGACGGCTGGATTATGAATCACGGACTAGACGCTTGTAATTCATCCTTTCATGCAGCACAAAATAAACTAGAACTCGTGGACTTCGAAAGACTGCCGTTATCTGTGTGATTTTATGGTTTTGATGTTTGACTGCGATCTTTAGAAATACATAGTTTTTCCTATTTCCCAAAATTTGATCATGTGTATAGGTTGTGTTATGTGTAATGCTTTAGTTACCTTTGACAGTCATAACAGGATGAAAGGTACGAAGCACAATAATTTTATAATTTATCCCATTAATTAATTTGATGCTTCAGAGTAAATTTTAATGAAAATCAGAGCGTCTGAAGTCCACCGACATTGAAACTACTGATTTGGCTTGGAACCTCAGTACCCAGCATGGAAAGCAATCTCGAGTGATATCCTCGTTATCCACATACCAAATCTACGTTCAGGTTTTTGAAAGTTACCGTCCAGAAGTAACTATTTTTTTACTTGTCTTCCTGGTACTTCAGCTTGTCACCCCTTCTGAATTTTTTTTTTATCACCATACTGTCATGTATTCCAACTAGTTTCTCCATTTTTTTCATGCATTGTAGAATTTGAACACACGTTTTTCTTCCCTCGATCGGGAGACGTTGACGACACGGACAGATTTATCTCCTTCCTCTAGCTCTGCATTGCCAAGATCAATGTCCTCACTTCATGATCTTGATCATCATCCTAACGCATGGCACGATCATACGTAGAAACTTCTGCTCATAGCCATGCAGTAATGGGTGATATCCGAGTATATTAGGGCATTTCCCAATTGGTCACATCCGATTGGTCCCGTGAGATCCGACAACGGCGCAATCACATTCATAAAACGAAGACACACCTCCAGAAAGCCATCCACTGAAATGATCTCTTGGTGGGCCTCGAAATGCCCCTATCACAAAATAAAAAGCATATCATTTTCCTGGGAACTGTCGCCGATTTTATTTTTTTGAAATAGGTAAGGTCGTTTGTAATATGATTTTTCTTAAGAAAAACAAATAAGCATGCTCCATTAGAGTGAGAACTAAAGTAGCTGATTCGCACAACTTCGTTTTTGTCTCGCATATAATCCCTTAGTCTTGCGCCTCTGCACTCAAGTGAGACTGACATGTCTGAAATGCCCAGGTCAAAATATTTAAATACAGATAATTTCATTGGCTCGTTTAAATGCGGCGGGCATGTGACTTGATGCTTCAGGAACAACTTTCGAACAGGATTATGTCTCTCCATAAATATATCCTTTGCAGCCGAGAGGTGGCATCATGTGGAATACATGCCGAATCATAAAGTTGAGCTAAGGACAGTCTTAAGCGAAACGTGAAATCCCCTCAGCATGCTAAGATGGATGTTGACTCGGTGGGCTCATTTCTCTCACCAGGGAGTTCAGTGAAACATGTCAACAAAAGATTCAATTATGAGATTAAATTTGTTGGAACGATATTTTCTTAAATATCATAACAGCAGGTTGGGGGGGGGAGGGTTAGCCACTTTTTCATCTATGTTAGTATTAAACCCAGAATAAAAACTTGAATTTGAAAAATAGAATTTTTGAGAAATTTTGAAATTGAGTTTTGCCCCAAACAATTGTTTTTTATCGATGGAGAAACACGCACAAAAAAAAGAGTGTTATAGTGGATAAATATTGAATTCTTCAAGAGATAAGTCGAGTTCCCAAATGAAAATGTCGTGACAAATAATCAAGCAAAATAATTGTTGTTGTTGTTGTTGTTCCTTCACTAGATCAACTCGCGAGTGCTACGTTTAGCATGTCTGGAGCAAGTCAAAATCGACACGGGCAACGCAACGTTCATGTTCATGTGTTAGCTGCCCGTGTTGGCAAGCACGATTTTGTTCCGATTAAAATACTCAGTGACAAAGTTTAATTCGGCTTTTATTCTCCACCATAAAACGATCAATCCGCTCGTTCTGGTTATCGAATTGCTCTTGCCAGGCATGAACACTTGATAGAAATACAGGCCAGATCGTGCCATCAATCTAGTGCAGTTCTTTTTATTTATCCATAAGTTTTGCCTTTCAAGCTTCGCTAACCACAGCGCCCTCAACGAGCAGATTAATTACATAAAGGGAGATCACTTTCAAGAAGCTGTCGTAAAAGTCTCGCGAGAGCCCATTTGACATTATGCGCAAAGAGATTTCCGCGCAGTTTTTTCGGGGGATATTGCATTTTCAGCTTCCGGTTTAGAATGTTACACAAACAATTTGGGCTTGAAAAACAGACTTCCATTTATCTGAGACAGCCCAAATTGGTACGAATTTCTAGTTCAATATCTTCTCCACATTTGGCACTGTGACGATAAGTCTCAACTCTGCTTTGTTTTTTCGCAATCTTGCGGACAAAGCGATTTTGGCCCCCATGAGACCAAGCTGATGCAATAAGACTGCGACGCTTCGCGGCAGTCTTAATTAGCGCAGTATCCCTGGGCAGGTTTTCGCACTTAGTTTCTTATACATCATTATGAAATTACGCCCCTTTATGGTGAACACCCATGAGTGCACAAAAAAACGAACATCATATTTTATATCACTATACCACGTAAGGGATTATGCTAATTCGATTATTCGCTATTTCCAGCTTTAGAGCTACACATATATAGTGTCATGTTAACCTTACCTGGCCCTGGGGGGCGGCTTGTACTTTTCTCTTATACTTCGAGAAAATAGAGAGCTGAATCTTTGTGATTGCGTAGCGTATCATATTACAGGGTGAGTTTTGGAATTGCTCACCCCGCTACCGACCTCAAAATCATAAGTAATTCAAAATTGCTGCCATGCGGGTGTACCAGAAAAATTATGTTTTCGTCATTTTTCTTCAAAATGTTGCTTTTTTGTGCATAAGAGTGGGGAAAACTATTCTTTTTCATTTAGACACAGGCAAACTGCATCTTATGTCAATACAATAGCAAGTATTGTAACACTAGCCCAGAGAAGCTATTGAATCTACTAGAAACAATGTAAAAATGTACATAAAACGGATCGACCCCTTAAAGTAATACGAAGTACCTACATCATTCCAATTACACAATAACCGTTTAAAAATATCGGAATTTCGTTCCAAAGTTTAGTTGCGGCATACGTGAACGGATGTTCCGTATTTAGTGGTTTTAACTTTAGGTAGAATAAAACGAATTCATTTCTAAAACTATATGTGGAGCGTATGGATGTAAACATTTAGGATACAATTTCAGATCCTAAGTTATGAAGGCTTTTAAAACCCTTTGATGTCATAAGGCGTTGTTTACGGCCGTTTGCCTTTGTTAATAAAAGAGCATCATCACTTTAAAAATCTTTGTATAGAAACCGAAAACCACGTTCTTGGATTTTTTTCTCAGCTATTCGAATTGCAAATATGCGAAGACAAATGGACAGAAATTGCAAATGGATTTGATACACGAGTGGTAAATTGTGGGTTTCGTTTTAGTATCTAAGTACTTGGTGACTCGTAGGGCAGCATGGTTTGTACCATGTTTGTCTGGAACAGGAGGTAGATTAAATGTGCCAAACAAATTAGGCTCTCTGACCATCCATTGTGATCATTAGTGTCTGTAGAGCCTAATTTTCAAAATTCGAAATTCAATTTTTTTTTGTAGTTTTGATTAGGTTTTTTTTAGGGTTAGGGTTAGGGTTTAGTTTAGTTTATGTTTGTTTGGGTCATCGTCGCCGTGTGACCAATAAGGTTAGGTGCTACGTTAAACTTCAATCAACCAACGTTTAAGGGCGCCTATTTGTGATGCTTTTCGCTATATAAAAGAAACATCCACGCTAAAATTTAACAGACTATCTACATTGACTAGGAGCAAATGATTATGGAAGATTATTGACAGATTCTCCACATTTGATCTCTATGTCATTCATACTAAATGAGTTTTTTTAAAGATTTTTGATCCAATCGAGAGAGCCAGGTTTCTATCAATGTTAGCTTTCATTTCATTGCTTCTAAACCCGATAGTGACAATCTGACAATCTTGAGATATTATTTTCATCAGTTTTCTTCTCGAAGTTTTCGTCTACGTAAGAGATGGGATTGTTGTCAGCAAAATTGTAGACAGAGCCAGCGATTTTACAGAAGAAAAAAAAATGTCACGGGAAAAACAATTAAATACGGGACCTAGGATCGAGCCCTGGGCAATCCCCTTAATCATATGTGCCAATTCTCTCACATTGTGGCCAATTTTAACACAATAAGTCGTTGGGTAGGCAGTCAAACGCTTTAGAATGATCCATCATGATATCGATAACATATAATATGTTAGGTAATTATTTTCATTAAATAAAATCAAAAAAATGAGCCATGTATTCAGAACATTATTCAAGCCCCATTAGTCCGGGGACCAAATCTTGAAAAGGGTATATTTCTCGATTTAGTGTTTCACCCCTGCCACATCCTTGATGATTAGATCTGTTAATGGACACATTGGGGCGTTGGAAAATGTCTGTTGCCAGCTGCAACTCTTTTTGTTTTGTTACCCCACAGGCAATCGATGAAGTATCTATCCTCTGTACAAAAATCGAAAATAACTGTTACTAACATATTAGAAGATGCTACTTTTGAAGAATATTTTCAATAATTGGCACACAAGTGTTATGTATGTCTGTGTACTAAGTGGATATCATCTTTTGATTGTGCGTGATAAGATTTTTGCAGAGGGTTTACCAATTTTCTGAAAATTTCTGAATTTTTTTTCAGATAATGCGATCTTTTGTTTGCTTAACAGATACAGCAAATGAACTGGGGTCATGATACATGAAAATGTGGCTAATGGATCAAGGAATAAGTATATATAATCATAATGTGGACCATGAGATGATTTAGAATAAAAATAGTGGTAGAATTATCCCATATTGACAAAACACAGGATTTTAATGAAACCGGTCATTTAGGTGGATCTACTTCTGAAACATACGTCACACAATCAATGTAGACATGCATCAGTGATAATTGTTTTGAATGGGATGCAGATTTTAGCCAAGTTGCTCATTGTTGTTCGTTCAAGTCATTGCAAGATTCTCTTATGCGGATAAATTAATACATCATATATAACCAATATTATCCACCCGCATCATTTTTCTGTATTCACTATCATATTACCCGATTATTATACTTTCTTTAAAGGTAATGTACAACATTTGGTATTAGTTTATTCTTTCTTAGGGTTATATGTATGTGCAAAAACTTATCGCTGTAGCAGGTGTCTGTAATCATGTTACATAACACAGATTAGTGATACAAATGCTGTCTGGGGACAGAGTCCTGTTAAAACGGTGTACACATAACGTTTCAACCGACACCGTACATTGTGTTCCATGAATTAGACACGAAGAGAAATATGTGATTAAGAAGGGTACCGTAAATATAAGTACCTTTCTTGACATGACAAACTAACATCCAATAGAAATCGTTCTTAACTGCATATCATGAATATTTGGACAAATTCGAGTAGTATATGCCAGTTATTGCCAGCTAAAAATATTCCACAGACATATAGGGACAAGCATAGGGAGAAACAAAATTGCACTTGATATTTTTTTGCAAGAAGCTGAAGAGAGTCAATAAATTGTTTCCATTTCAAGCCACATTTATCGTGTAGGTCAATTTCAAAAAGTGAATGTTTGGCCATGGTTCTTTGGAACAGTGTTTTTCATGTATAAACAAACTGAAATTATTCTGAAAATCAGTTTGACATGCAGTGAATAGAGCTTCACTATCCTGAATTCCACATTGGAGAATGAAATGTGTTCAAGACAACTTGCGGCATCCTTAAGCAGCCATGATGACCCGGGGCATGACAAACGCACCCAGTATCTATTCCTGTGAGCAATGAAGCCAAGTGCCACATGTTATATTGTCAGTTGGTGGGTGTCCCTCTTTATTTTCTCACAGATATTTCTCACGAATGTGACATTCCAGTAGTGGCCCTGGCACCGAGGTTCATCCTTTGTATATAGGTATTTTGAGCTATAGCCATTTTGAACTATATTTTTAAAAGATGGAGAAAAAACCCCTCTTGACATCGGACAACCGTGGCCCATCTAGTAAAATAAAGATTTCACAATGGCATAATATTTTACACTACAGCTGAACCATGACTGTTAATTATGGTACCTGATCTCTCCTCTCTCGTAAGAAACTTGTACGTATTTAAGTATTTTATTTTCTCATGTCTGCTCGGGTCTCGGTGAATAAAGTAAGAAGAGAGGCATACGCAATATCAGTCTGGTATGGGCACGTCCTGATTTCAAACGCCAAACGAAGCATCTGTGTAACGTTTACTGTTCAGTTGTTGTCAAACTGCAAAGGTTGTGATACTAAAATATGTAGGAATGTCCGACTTAGCCCCCCAAAAATAAGTGTTCGTCCGCCACCACGATTGTATACAGGTATAAATTTATATTTTTGATAATTAGTTCCACATGTTTCATCATTTTCGGTAATTGCGGACTTGTTAAGGGGGTGGGGGGGGGGGGGTAGTATTTCATGCCAGGTCCGGCTCAGTCAATACCATTTCTATTTGTTCTCATGACCATGAGCCAGGGTTTGATGTCTAATGATCTAACTTTAGATGAAAACTTATCTGACTTGTCAGAATAAGAACAGACAGGTAGAATGGTATATGGTTCTTTTATGCAGATAAAGTAATTTTAAATTTTTCAATCTAGGGCAACCTCCCCACAGTGCATGCTCCATTTCGCAGGCTCCATTACCATCCCTGCCACCAATAGCGGAAGTTGACCTTTACTACGTTGCTATGACGTATAGGGGAAACCAACCAACGCACGGTTCAGTTTGAATCCGGCCGAACAACTCCTTTAGTGTTGCACACGAGCGAACTACTTTTCAAATGCTCTGTCCAGATAAACAGGGAAAATTACCTGCAGATAATTCTTTTTAACGCTAGGTCAACAGAGGTATTATGCAGACTTGAAAAGTAATCGAAATGTTCGGCAAACATTTATTTTACTATATATGATGTCACTTCCGGCGATGTGCGCGAAGGCCTCGAATTCGGTCTAAAAATCTGACTGATGGCTGGGGTGTTATTAGATCCCCAGCGAGGTGGTTGAATCTAGGGTAGATGCTTCATATGTTGTCAATGGGTTGGCATATTCCAACGTCTCAATGTATCCAAATGATGATCCGATCACGAAACAATTTTGGTCAGGGGGCACCATGAAAGTCCCATTTTCTGACCCTGGCTCCTAGACTACGTTCAGGTACTCGAGCGAACTCGATGCACGACTGACGCCTCCAACTCCGTTCTAGACTAACTCCGCTCTAGACTTTGTAGGAGAGCGAATGAGTGGTCGACCTCCCTCCCCCGTCACCGCTGAAGAGTACAGGTGCCCTGATTTCGCAAATCAACAAAAGCAATTCTCGGTGAATTACATTCCTTACAAAGTATATCTGTAGGTCACCAGGTCGATAGAAGTCATTCACCGTGGATTTAAACAGATCCTATCTCAATTACGTATACATGCGTGTGAGCACGGCTTCAAATTTATAATGATATGCAAGTTAACTGACGAAATTTCACGCATCCGTAGGCCGAGCCGCATCCTTTCCCGGAAGCTTATGCTTCGAGTTATAATGATATAGGGGCGTTATCCTGGATCAGAATATGAGAAAAGCAAAATGGGGAAGCATTTTCGACAAGCGACGGAATGGCTGGGTTTTGTATTGAGTTTGCTGTGTTGTATTGTTAATTGTGTTTCTCTATCTTTCAACGTCTACGCAATTCCATTGAAGGAGATATTCAACTTCACACAATCTGAAGGTATCTATATCATGTATGCCTGTGCAGCAGTGTGTGTCTGTGCAGCAATATACAGATGCATTCAGGCGATTGTAGTCATTTGTGTCGCCTATATATCTTGCAATGGTATAGGGTCTCTGGGGGAGAGAAAAGGTATAGATACACAGGGTATAGATTGGCGGATATCATGAATGGATTTTTCAAGTGGTCAAAAACTATTGAAATACATAATTTAAGATGAACTGAGTGCATTTTGTCTTCTTCGAATTTTAATGTTAACTTAAAGAGGCAAAAATATAGCCACAGAAAACGCTATTTTGAAAACAGAGGCGAGTCACTGACGTCACGTCTGGAACGTCATCTGGGGAATCTGCCTGTCAGTTCACTGTGACATTCCACAAGGAGAGACTTGAATTGTTTGATCAGTTGGGAACATCTTTTCGTACTTATTCAAAATTTGGCCATGCATAGAAGTAGGCTGTAAAATAATAGTTCAGATGAATACTCTACCCTCAATTAAGCGAATATGAGTAATTCGGGTGCTAACTTGACCACGAAGAAAGCATTGCATGCAGCCTATATTTACGGTACTGATAGCTTGAACCATTATACACATTTGACGGTCACTGATGCGATATCTGCGGAATTGATATCTTTGAAACATCAGGATCTATTGGAAGCATCAGTGAAAACTGCTGACCGCTTCTCTCTTGCAGGCAACTAGCCTATGTGTATGTATACTATGATTGCTTTTTTTCAATTAGGTGCTAATGCTGTTACATGAATTAGGACTTTGGATTATGGACGCGGAAATTCTTTAAAGGACGACGACTGAATATTGAATGACTCACTAGAAGCTTGCATTTAAAACCTGTGTAGACCTGGCTTCTGCTGGTGGACAAGTTGTCCCCGCGGGCACATGCACATCCTAACTTCACTAAAGAAAATCATCTTAAGACAAATCCGAGGAAGCTCAGTCCAATGAATCAAAATGGACTATAAGACCTTTTTCAATCCAAATGACAGATATAGTTTTGAGCGCAAAGCAAGGTCACCACATCAAACCTTGTAATATAGCGCTTGATGATTGTTTAGTACCGAATTCTATATTATAGGTTTGACCACCGTGGGTGTCTCACGTGCCCACTGTTTAACTATTCAGCTTCATTTATTTAGTAAACCATATTCTGTAAATTTGTACGTTGATCTTAGTTTTTCTCCAAGAAAACGGATTGATATATTTAGTTTCCTTTAAGAAGTGTGGTCAGACGTATGATGAAAAAGTCACCCAAAGGAGGGGAATTGGTCACAGAAAAACCGTTAAGAAAAAGCAATTGCTCACAGGTAAAGATATGTCTGGCCGCGACCATGACTGGGACCACTTCAGTATCCAGATTATGGACATAGTCTACCGATCCACCTAGGATTCCCCCTATGGATTTGAGAGAAAAATCCGACAGCGGGAACTATTCTGGATGCTAAAACTTGGGTCGGTGTCTCCGTACGGTTAAATGATAATGCCAAAGGGTTCGGTAATGTAACAAACCACCATTTAAATACATCCAGTATTACCCATTTCGTTCAAGTATACTAAATCTATATCTGACAAAATTCAATTACTCTAATGCTGTCAAGGTGTTTGACTGGAACTTATACACGTTTGGAGGCTATAGTTTTATTGTGAATCGTCAAGCTTTATCTATACACCACGCAAACATATTACTACTGGTAACCTTAATATGGCGAGTGATGAAGACCTAAAAACAATCCTGATGAGGAGACCTCAATATAGAGAGGCAGAAAAGGATAAACCTGAAGGCCGACAAAAATATTGTCTTGACTACACATAAAAAGTAGGTTATTGAGTGGTCAAAGTGAGAAAAAGTTAAACCTACAGTACTGGATGAATGGCTGGACCTCACCATTAGCAAGTTCATTGAAATAATCCGCCTTATTGACAGAAATGCTTTTCTCCAGCAAAACAAGCTTAAGTATTGAGAATCCTCAGTTCAAGAAGTTCTAGTAAATTCTTCGTAGTCTCAGCATAAAAAGCTTCAAACAATAGAATATTTCCACTAGCTGGTTAAGGAATTATGTGTAAGCATACCATCATCAAATACATCTAGTTACTTCCAAACTGCTTTTACTCTGAAAGATTTATGTAACAACCATAAACCACTCATATAATACGATATATCGAAAAGTATACTGGAATCCCAAAATGCATATAACACCATACAAAGCTAGATTCATGGCTGGTTCTAGAAACTTCACGACCAAGATTCAACCCTGCTTACGAGGGCCGTTCCTGAGGTGAAAGCAATTTGTGAAAGGTATTGCGTCACTATTTCTAAAACTCTGGCGTTGAATGTACAAGATACAAGAAGCTTTCTGTAAGCGGGGAATGATTAACAACGACTGTTTCTTGCTTTCAACAGTTTATTCCAGAAGGACGAAGGAGAGAAGAAGAAGACCTATAATAAAAAGATAACACACTTGTCAGGATGCTGTTACCTAATTATCATAACATGATTATCGAATCATTATCAGCATGGGAACTTATATCAACTGAGACAGGTGTTAAATGAACGTCAGTACAATATAGAATATTAATGTATACTCAAGACGATTGTATTCTTATTGTCCATTACAATTCCGTACATTTGAACAGTAAAAGTATTACAGACAAATCAACTGATAATTGTAACAAATCCAGTTATTTATGAAATTCATAATATAACATTACATCATAGTCTTTCTCGGTGTATATGAATATGGCTGAAAGTATGAGTTACTATATTCAAGCTGTTGATTAGGAATGTGATGGTTTTGTGAAGCAATATTATAATTTTTGTAATAATACTAAAAGAAAAGTTCTATATCTAAATTATAATAATTGATGAAATTATCAGAAGACTAAAGTCGACATCACATGACTATTATGGAGCTACACAGCATCAAGTCACCGCCAGGTGACTAACATCCCAGCTGTATTACTCCTACATGTACATGGAACTTACTGCTGTATACACCTACCTGGTGATACAAAACAATTGACTAGATTAAAAATAATATTATATAATGGCTAATAATATACTAAAACACTAATACATTTAATAACAGAGTAGATTTGGCACATTGTATGTTATCTCGATCAGTACTTTGACAGATGAAAACTGTGAAGTTCTTTTACGGTACAACCTGTCAAGCAAATATATGGTCTAAGGGACGCTACTCTGTCGTGACAGGCAAGACCAGGAATGTGACCTGGCTGACCTTTGTACATTGATGTAATATGGTACAATTAGATGAATAGCTTATCAAAACTACGTCCCAGACAACGGTAAAGTTAACAGTATAATTTCCCAGTTTAGCACTTAACTGAAACAACCACAAAATACTACGTAGATCGTATATCAGGAAATGTTCTATACTGTAACGGAATCTAGGACGCTCTATTTATAACAACGCCCAGACAACACATGCAATCTTACAGCATGAACTTCGGGTTGAGCCGACCTAATTACCACCGACAGTTTATAAGTCCTAAACATTGACTTTGGGGCACTGTCTGATGCTATTAACGTTACAAAAACTGACAATCATATAGGGGAAAACATTGGGAAAATGTACTCACTCAGAACTTTGGTTTAAATTGATCTATAAACACTGGAATGTGTTCCGACGAACAATGAGCTGCAGAATGGCTGACACCGGAGACAAAGTGGGAGAATAGAAAAACGCGCGAACCTCAACAAACTTGTCAAACAAAGTTTGTACTCAACGATAATGTGGCGGATGAAGTTAAATCAGTTATATAAGGTATATCTATAATATAGTGTTATAAAAATATATTATGGATTAGATTTTGATATGGGTTTACGATCCCATCAACTGCCGGAGATTACCGACAGATCAGCTGTTTGGTAACACGATCTGGTAATTTTGTAGTACACTCTTTACACATGAGCAGTGTGACTAACGTCACAGGACCTACGAAGTACAGTAGGCATTAGGACTCGAACGCGAACTGAACTCTTGGAAATCCCCACCCCCAGTTGAAATCCTGCCTATATTAAGATGGGCACCGCCCAAGTCAGAATCGCCAGTGATTTTCATCAAAATCACCAGAAATTTTCATCAAAAGTAGGTCAGCTCAGAACTTGTTGGTAACAGTCTCCTAATGCGCCTTCATTCCAAAATAAATAACGATCGCCGATTTAATTTTACAATTTTTTAATTAAAGGAAACAGATTGAATAATATAGGTTCAGTAGATTTCAAGCTTTACGTGTGAAAATACATTTACATCTCTTTAATGGTTTTCAGTGCCCTTGTCCAGGATCAAAACAACTTTTTGAATCGCATTATTTTCCCAACAATACAACAAATTTTTATATATAGTACTATAGTAGAAAGGTAGCATTTATGTAGTTTACGGTAATTCAACTCAAGACCAACACCTTCTCTGCACAAGATAATAATGATTCTATGTCATTCTCCTGAGCATAACCGGTACAAAGACGAATAAATAGCGTCTCTACATCACGTTGTTATCTAGATATATGAGACAACACATTTTGGGTATCGGCAATCTGATGAATGTACTATTCCGGTTTTCTTGTTTCACATTATATTCTATGGCGGTTGATCGGTGATTTTCTTCATTGATAAACCTTAAACCACCTCAGCTTCGTTGTGTGAATCGGAATTGCATTGCTGTGACACACCAGCACACTCCATGGCAGTGATTCTGTATCCCCTAATCAAGGAATCAAAATGGATCAAGATTTGAAATGACAAGAGAAATTTAGACATTTTGTTTATTATTATTATTACCTTTATTTCCTCCTCGTGGAGAGCATATATCAGGCATATTTACAGTAGCAATCAGTAGAAAATAGGAAGATAATTACAGTTGGTTACAGGCAGATTCCGTGATTATTTACAAGGAGAATTAAACAGTGGATGAGATCGCTCTTGTGTGATTAATTACTGTCATATGTACATGTACAGTTTGTTAACGTTATGCACAAGACGACAGCGAGGCTGTCACTACTGAAAGTACAATTTACTAACATTGTGTACGAATTTTAGACACGCTATCCTGAACAGCTCTAGATCTTCATTCAATAGATTATACTCTATTGTTCCCCCAATCATGATATGCAGTAGGTCCCAATCAGAAAGACAATGGAGAAACACACTGAATCGGATATCGTCAATGTTAAATAAATCTACACCACAGTTCGTCTCTCTGATCTTCCAAAGAATCACAGTGAAGCACTATATGTTCCAATACATCTCTGTACATTTTCCCACATTTATGACAGAGTTCTTTTCCTTCGATATTTTTGATTGCCGCGCACAATGACACAATAAATTGTATGCTTTCCCTATGCTCTGGATGCCTGTTCGCTATTTTCCACCACCCAAATGGTGACAGCGTGTGGTGAACTCTAGCGAATCTATCGAAGTCACAGTGTTCGCGCATCCGTTGTAACCATTCCCGCTGTTCGTGCATATGTACAGTGGTTTTAACTAGTCGTTTCCATTTTTCTTTTGAAGGGAATATATAGTCGTTCACATAGTCAGAGATAAATACTGTTAGATCGTACTTTCTCAAGATACGCATAACATCCGGAATAAAGCCGAGTTTCCTCGTTTGGTCGTCTTTGCTATGCCAGAAGCTGAACAATCGTGTTTTGAATATCAGTTTTGGTAGCATTTCGTTCTTTAATCTGCATAGTCTACCAAAGAATAACAGTTTTCTCACGTCTATATGACCTTCTATGGAGCTCCAGCCGAGGAGTCCAACGCACTTGTCCGATCGTGTTAATTTGGGTAGCCCCTGTATCGATTTTGCAATCCATCGTTGAGCTCTTTCCAACATTAAGATGTCGACAGTACTCAAATACCAAAGTTCACATCCATACAGCGATTTGGGGTACACAGTCTGTTTGATAACTCGGGCACTCACTAAAGGATTCAACGCCTTAGGATGGATGCCAGATTTTCTTAGTGAAAGCGTGGTTCCTTTCAACCTATTGCACACAGTTTTGGTTCTATCGAACGAACTAAGATTGTCCTTCAGAACAACACCCACGTGGGTGGTTTCAGACACGACCGGAATTGGGTTTCCGTATATCTTTAAGTCGTCAATCGTCGTGGTAGGGTTTCTGTTAGATATGTGGAAGTCATAGCACAGCTTTTCAGTGGGTTAAACAGAAATCGCCAGTTCACACTATATACTTCACATATTCTCAGCAGGATTCTTAGTCCGCTCAACCTTATACTCAGAAGACAAATATCATCAGCCTGTGTGGGAACATTCGCTCTAATATCCATGACTAATGTTCCATTTTCGGAATTCTCCAGTTTCTGTAACAGCTCGTCGATGAATATTAGGTATAGTTTCGCCGATAGAGCACTTCCCTGTCTTATACCGCGTTCCATTTTGAACCACCGAGACAATCTGCCACAACACGACACACAACTTTTCATATCCATATACATTTCCCTGAATAATCTCCATGTCCTACCTTTCACTCCATGTTCATATAGCTTAAACAATAGGCCATCGTGCCAAACACAATCAAAGGCTTTCGCGCTGTCCAAAAATACAGCATGTACATTTTCCCCTCTCTCTATATTGTGGAAAATACATTCCTGTAGGTTGAAGGACGTGAAGACACTGTCCAGTCCTTTCTGATAGGCCATGTGCTGTCTACATGGGAATGTTTTTGAATTTAGTACACATTTCAGTCTGTCGGCGAGTAGCATTTCAAACAGTTTGAATATGACAGGAAGTAATGTTATTCCTCTGTAGCTGTTTGGGCTCTGTTTTGGGTTTTTTCCACCCTTATATAGTGTCACAATGACTCCTCTTTTCCAGTCGTCTGGAATATACTCGTGTTTGATAACCAGATCAAATAGCTTGGAAAGGTGCGTGTAAAGGAGATTTCCCCCATACTTGAGATGTTCGTAAGTTATTTCGTCGAAACCTCCCGCTTTGTTGTTTTTTAAATCGGAGCATTTCATAGCGATATCGTCCTCTGTAAATGGGGTGTTCAGAAATTCATCGTCGTCGTTGACAGAGTTTGTATTAATTTCAACTAGCTTTCGACGGATTCTTTTCTTGAACTCGTTGTCATATTTATCATTTTCATCGTCACAATACAGTTTCTCGAAGTACATTGCCCACGCTCCACGTATATCCTCTGGATCTCTCAGTATTTGACCACCATATTCAATTTCAGATTGCTCAAATTGGCTCCCGTTCCTCTTTCGATTGAATAGGGTCCAAAATAGGTCGCTGTCCATTTCATTTGAGCTATTCAGTTCATCTATCTGTGCCGATATAAAATCATCAACTGACGACCTAAGTGAGTTTCTGAACATTCTTTTAGTCACTTTGTAATTTCGATAAGATTCAAAGTTCATGCCCCTTGGCTTGCCATCACTGATCCATTGCTGTCGAAGTTGTTTCATCTGGCTATGAACTTCTTGGACGGTTTTATTCCAGTATGGCTTTAAGTGTTTCCTGTATTTTGTCCTCGGTAAGGTTTCGTGGGCTGCTGATTTAATGCAGTTTACTAATTCTTCATAGTACTGTTTAATTTCGGCCATATCTAAAGTCTCCAAGTCAGGGAAATCTACAGATTCGAGATAACTAGATAACACATTTTTATATTGACTCACACTGCCGTCCGATATGGCTTTCTTCCACGACAGTTTTGTTCTGTTTGGTGTGTGGTGCCACGTCTTAGTGATTATTCGGAGCGAGCAGATAACTGGGTGATGCTCTGATACGTTCAAGGAGTGGTCGTCCAGCACTGAACACTTATCGATGAGATCTACTATATTCTGCCCCACTATGATGTGATCAATGGCGGTGTTATGACCTGTTGACGGACAGAAGGTATGAACGGGACCGTTGCAGAATTCCTGTACATTAACGGATATCATGTTGTGGTTTATTAGGAGTTCATTAAAGATTTGTGACCTCTCGTCATGTGTGAAACTGTATCTACCTCCTTTCACTTTGCAGTTACAGTCACCTAGTATAATAACATCACCCATCTCTGAATAGGCAGTTACTAGAACGTCAAGAGTTTCTATACATTGCTTAAAGAGCTCCACAGGTCTGGATGAGGCGGGTAGGTAAACCACGAAACAATAAAGTTTTAAATTGCCCGATACCACTATTTCCGCACCCACGATCCGGTTACAGTCAGTGTCTATTTCAGTTATCTGGAGTTCTTTCTTGTATAAAAGTGCAACACCCCCACGGATATTGCAGCGAGTAGCATACGAGTCGCCCTCTGGTACGGGCTTTGCAAGTGCTCCATAATTTTCGTCGATCGCACTCAAAAAATCTATATTAAACTCTCTTAACCAGTGTTCAGCAATTCCGCACAAATGTATATCGAAGTTTTCTAATGTATTTACAAGATAGGGGGTCCCAGACATAACACCGTCTGCGTTCCAGCTCATTAGATTCAGTTTTCTAGTTTCCATATTGTTCATATTTTGCGTTCTTGAACACCGCCCATGGTAACCACTCCTTCATGAATATCCCAGCTGGCCAGAAACCATCGGCTGTAATTATATTCTCGTCTTCTTCTATGATATTCAGTTGTGCAGCGGCTGTTCTTTTCCGATCACGCTCAAAGTATCGCAGAAAGGTCACGTGTATTCCATTGTCTGTTAGGAATGATCGCATTGCTGTTTCCGATGACCTGTGTTTATCAATCCCACCAATGTAAAATCTTGCAACACGTCGCCGTACTACTCCGGTGAACACATTTCCTGATTTGGCCATACATTTGGACTTGGGAAAGTGTACGCTGATTTGCTGAATATCTGAGTCACCACTTTGCTGACTGTTGCTCCTTCTTCCGATTGCTTGGGTATCACACGGTACATGATGCCGGTCAGTGTTTCTTTGAGATGAATTATTGTCACCGGGTAAATGCAGTACTTCAACCTGTTGTTGACTAGCATTTCTAGTTGATATCTTCTCTTTCTCATTGGTCAATTTTTCGGTCACAGACTTATCATGATTTACCAGGGAACTTTGCCTGGTAGTAGACTCAATAGTCGTCTGGTTGTAGTTTCGTTTTGACACATGACATCTTCTGGTAACACGACAGTTTGATTTGTCAGATTGTGGCAGTCGCTATAACTAGTTTTATCCACGAGTGAAGCCTCAGCTAGCCGTGGTCGATTGTCTATGCACGGAATTGCACATACTTCTGCAAACGTTTTTCTACTCGCCTCTTTCAGTTTTGATTTCAGTTCTTTGTCTATTTTACACATTTGTTGTTTCAGACCTGTCACTGAGTTTATGCACCCGTTCACATTCGTTGTCATTGTGCTTATGTCATCTTCCACACTTTTCAAGCTGTCATTTACACATTTTATTGAGTTTTTCAGAGAGATATTTTCATCACAAAATCCAGCATTAATTCTGTTCGACATATTGTATGCATCGCTGGATTTGTGCATGGCTTCTGTGACATTCCTTTGAACAGTTTCAATTTTCTTCTTAATGTCACCATTCTGATAGTCGACTCTTTTCACGAGAGACGTGAGGTCATTGATTTGTTGCGTATTCTGTCGATTGTTCTGTTCGATTCTCTCAGTTTCAAGTTTCGATTCTTCATCCGCCTCGTGTGATAATTTCGCACATTTTGTGATCAGCTCTGATAGGTCAGTTTTCAGGCTTTCAACGCACTGGGACACTGTGTCCACTGCATTTTGGTTGTTTGCGTTCGATGCGTTAAGGGTTTTGACGTCTTCTTCCAGACAGGAAAGTCTTTTGTTGGAATTATTCTTTTCCTTTTCTAACTGTTTGATATCATCCCTCAGTTTCTTTATCTCGGCGTCTTTTTCTTCTTTAATGCTGTGAATATCTCTGGACAGTTTTGTCAGTGTATCAGTGACAAAGTTCGACATGGTGACATGGTTGTCTTTTTCCTCTTGAGATAGGGCTCCTGTGTGGATTCTTTTGCCTTTGTGCATGCCGATCACCTCGAATAGATCCTCCGAGTACTGTCCATCGATGGCGCGGAACAAAATATAACAGTCTTTTCCAAGTTTGTTTGTGAGCGTTAGTCCAGTTTTCAACCTTGGAGTCGTTTTTTTAAATACCCTTCTTTGCATGGGAAGTCCTCATTTAGCTTTGCCAGGCGGAAAAGTTCTAGTTTGATCATTTCAAGTTCTTCTCTATTGTTCTTTGTTTTTTCCAGCAAAGTATCAATGAAGGTAGATTTAGGCTGATCTTTCATTCTGAATAGCTCACTCACCGTCGTTCGTATATAATAGCTTCCACCGGGCTGCAATTGAGTGCTATTGTCTTCCGAACACACATTTTGCTCACACTCTTCCAGGGGTCGCTCGTCCATTGTATATTGGCTGGTGGAGACAATGGAGTCATTTGGCACATTCATTGTGTGATATAAAGATCTAATATCCACAGGTTTGAGGTCAATAAAGGATCTTTCTCCATGTTGCGACGTAATTTCAGTTGCTGCCATCTTGATTTTCTGGTTTTTCACATTTGAGAATTCCATTAGATATCATGAAAACACATATTGAATCGCACCATGAAACCTAGACATTTCCTCCAAGTCTTGACACAATAATTCGCAATGAATCATATAGTATAATCCGATTGAATATTTCAAGAGGTATATAAACCCAGCGAGAATCACAGAACACTGTATGCCTTTTGGATTGAATGCCCTAGATTGCGAGCTCGAAGAATTTTAGAACAGCGGTATATCCAATTTCCCAAATTGCACAGTAAATCACATTGAATATCACAGTATAATCCAGATGGTATATAAACACAGCGTGTTTCACATTATTCCAGGCCTGTATGGGTTAATCACTCGAGAACATGAGCAACACCCAAATCTTTTTCGTGAATGCCCTAGATTGGAAGATCGAAGTATCTTGGAACAGCGGTATATCCAATTTCCCAAATTGCACAGTAAATCACATTGAATATCACAGTATAATCCAGATGGTATATAAACACAGCGTGTTTCACATTATTCCAGGCCTGTATGGGTTAATCACTCGAGAACATGAGCAACACCCAAATCTTTTTCGTGAATGCCCTAGATTGGAAGATCGAAGTATCTTGGAACAGCGGTATATCCAATTTCTCAAATTGCACACTAAATCACATTGAATATCACAGTATAATCCAGTTGAATAGTCCAGATGGTATATAAACACAGCGGATTTCACAGTATTCCAGGGCTGTATGGGTTATTTACCCGAGAACAGGAGCGATCAGAAAACACGACCGCTCGCTCTGACTTCACACTATACTACCTAAAAATGTAATTTTTTGTTCAAATTATATCCAAGTGTGATATATAGTCAATATTCAAGAGGTACAAAAAAAACCCAAAGTATGTCCTCATATTTTCACATCCATGCCAAGAAATACTGCATTGAAAAGGGTCCATTTAGCCTACCCTGTTTTATCGCTCTAATCAGCAAATGGCGGGGTCATATTTCTGCTGTCAAAATTGTATTTCCCTCCAAAGTCTTAACCCTTGAATCCAAGTCACACACTCTCTGATGCAAAGTAATGATTGTCCTAACTATCCGATTAGCACATTATGAACATGTCTTTGGTCATAGTGTACATATCATAACTCACATCAATGTTTTCTGCTATATTATTTCAATGATATGGTTTAACAATTGAAGTTATGGAAACAGGGCTGATTGTTTGAGGGTATATGCAGTAGTTAAGATTAACCTCAGTAATAGGGCCATGTGGCATACAGTGGGACAGGGTATTTTTAGCTGTGGGTAATTTGAACTGAATTTGAAGCCTGATGTGGCCAATGTGAAATAGGATACACGTTAAAGGCTACAGTTCACATATATCTATAACAATATACTGAAGTGTTAATTATCAATCTAATTTTAATCAGAATTATTTCAGATCAGAACTTGCTGGTAACAATGCCCTAATGCACGTTCATGCCAAAAATCAAGGTTCTAATATCCACGGTTCTCCTTATTTTGCCGACAAAAGGATTCGGATGGACTGACTCATTACCGGACAATTTGCGATCTGTAGCCTACTTCGTAGGAATTTCTATAAGGTCGGATATTTTTCCAGATGACATAATCCCGGAAGGGCTTTTCTTCTGACAAACCATTGTAAAAGAAACAAGATCAGTGAATAAGCACTGTAGCGTGATATGTTATGAAATTACTGAAAACATTGTGCATGTATGGTACATCAAGCGCACATATATGTTTATTAAAAGTTCATTCGTGTATACATGTAGTTTGTACCGGTATAAGAAAAAAGTGTACATATATATATCTCCACATACATACAGTTTAAAATAAATGTATTATTAAAAGTTGATTCGTAAGTAGTATGTATGTATGTATTTTATGTGTGTATGTAGGCACTGGCACAGGGATGTATTAGGGATCGTTTCCATTAATCGTTTTTTCTTCAGTCGCGATTTTTCTTCAATTTTCTCGATTGAAAAACGATCATTCGCGAATCAGTCGCGAGGATATCGAGAGAAAAAAATGAGAAAAAAAGATTGAACCTTTTCTGAAAAAAACCATTCTCTCGCGATATCGTTTTTGAATCGTTTACCCATGCGCGATCCGTTCTTGATCGCGAATCTTCAATCGCGAGAGAATCGGTTTTTTCAAGGTGCGAGAGAATCGTGAGGCGGAGTGATATCTGACACATAGTCCGTGTTGCCGTCGTACGCCCCTCTATCCGCGAACTGGGAACTACATGTAATGTTGATTGCGGAATTGTCGATGGAAAAGCCTATATTACTATACTATACTGTATAAATGCGTAAGATAACCGAATAATATATATGATTCACGATCTATAGTCTCCTACAAGCTGAAGTAGGGCGTATGCTGGAAATATCTATACCTGTACCATGTTTCCTGTGACGTCCGCTGTCAGATTTACTCTGGCGAAGCGTAAATGACAAAATTACATGTTTATTTAATAATCGTGTGAGCCGACAATGTGTTAATGTTCAGTCATTCCCTTCATACGTCCGATAATTTCCTCATATATTCATGCAACTTGGTACATGAGCAGTGTGACTAACGTCACAGGACCTACGAAGTAGAGTAGGCATTAGGACTCGATCGCATTTTCATTGAGATATGATGTGACCCTCCCCTACGGTACGTTTCATCATAATATGGTACATGTACAACCTTCCATAACAGCCATAGGTTCTCTTTATAACATGCCTTTTGTGAGATTGAGCAAGATTATATTCTGGGTATTTATATATTTACATCGATGTGTTCGTGCCACAAAAAATGAAAGTATATTGGTGAATGTTCTGGTCATTTAGTAATCCGGCCCTGCATGGTACATCAAGCAGTTGAATAGACTCGGAGTTAAACACATTAATACTGGGCTTCACCAGCCTCCGTCTATAAATAGTTCGCTCAGCTGTATTGGGGTCGCTGTCCTCAGATCTGGCGGTTGAATCCAACAGCGAGAGAGCACCAGGCATGCCAGGGCTGTTCCCAAATTCCATGGTGTCATGTTTCCCTCGCTTAAATGATCGGACTTTTCTCCGTATGATCTATAACAATATACTGAAGTGTTAATTATAAATCTAATTTTAATCAGAATTATTTCAGATCAGAACTTGCTGGTAAACAATGCCCTAATGCTCGTTCATGCCAAAAATCAAGGTTCTAATGTCAACGGTTCTCCTTATTTTGCCGACGAAAGGATTCGGATGGACTGACTGACTGACTGACTCACTCATTACCGGACAATTTGCGATCTGTAGCCTACTTCGTAGGAATAAACAATACAGGATGATAGTCGCAAATCTTGTTTTGTAAATACCGGGTATAGGTCATAAATGGATTTGAGTTCGTCGTTGATTGCATTATCAGAATGATTATGGCACAGACTTTATAGAGGTGTGCATGGGCGCATGTCGATAACTCAGAACAGCTTAGCCCTCCAGCCGAGAATTTCTAGGTTAATTAAGGTGAAAAATGGTGTAATTAAATATGTATATATTGTTATGGTAAAACATATATTAGGAAAGGGTATCCATTCATGTTTTGGTACAGTTTTTAAACTATTGAGATGTGAATAAGTTCACAAAATCACCATCAAGTTAATTTTATTGATTATAAGAATATTCGCGGGAGTGATTTCATATGTATATTAAATACATATCACAATGGTGATTGAATCGCATATAACGGTTGGATTCGCATATGTACAATACTTTTTTATTTTAATTTTACATTTTGATAAATGAACTATGATTGATTCCAAAGGGAAGCTCAAGCCAGAAACCACCTGAATATTATATAATTTCATCTCATACTGGATTAACCAAGCTGGCAAGAGAGAAAAATTTCTCGTCGGAGTACGATCATCGGTTAAAAATTTCGTTTTTTTCGCAAAACTGAAGATTTAAATGTGGGATTTGAAAACCTGTCGGACAGAGAAAGACGTTTTATATTCATATTGTATATTAATGCAGTCATTTCTCATATAGTATTATACACGGTGAGGGGCGTTGTTTGCTGCCTCAGCAACCAAGTCACGTGACCTGAATTATACAGGCCTTTTGAAACACATCTCCGAATCGTCAAGGTTTCCTTTTTAGCCAAAGGCGAGACCTTGATCATCTTGCCAAGCAAACCGCTTTTCCCTTATATATTTTCCCTTTGTATTTATTAATTTTCATAATTTATTGAAAATATACGTATTCATCTACCATCAAATATCCCACAAGCCAGGCAGCTGTGGGGTTTTGCACTTATAGACTCCCACTTAGGGAGTCACACAACAAAACTCCCACCCAGGGAGCTCCAAAAAAGATTAATTCACACAACCAAACAAACAAGCAAAACAATAATGACAGTTGTGAAAAGTTTTACAAATAGCCCGCGCTATATATTAATAATTAAGTGCGTTCGAAGACTCAAAAGCCCCGTATGACTATGTTGTATTCAATACAGCGCCATCTATGTACACAAGGAAAATGGTGATCTTTGGGCAAAAAAACCACACGAACAGCGAAAATCTGACGAATCAACTCAAGAAAGAGAGAGAGAGAGAGAGAGAGAGAGAATTAAGGTTTAACGTCGCATTCAGCACTATTTCAGCTATATAGCGACGATCAAACAAAATTCTAAGTATTCAATTCAAAAACTCGGTATACTAATGCGTTAAAACAGGTACAAACAATATGAACTCAAAATTTCAGCACGCACAGATGCCAAAAACGTTCACGAAAAATACTACACAAGAAATCTGAAACAATACCAACTTTAAAACACAGAAATACTCAAAATAATAGACGAAATTGCAAGTACAAATGACTCAATCTGACTATATCCGGGCCTGTGTCCCGTAAACAATATATGTAAATATGAAGTTATAATTATATGTATATATCGTTCACCATTATTCCTATGTATATATGTATATATTTTTTCAATTTCTTTCAATGTCCCCATCGTATCTATATAACCGTCAACTGAACTGAAACACGCTATAGTTTAACACAAGGCAAAGAAGAATGGAAAAAGAAGAAGAAAAAATGATAGAACTTATAGTTTGACTGAAGTGTTTATGATATATAAACTCGAACGTGTATGCGGGTCAGTCAGGCTGAACCATTCAATCGCGATATCGCTTTTTATTCGAGAAAATTTTCTCGATTGAAAAACGATTGCCAGCAGAAAAAAAAAACCATTCGAGCAGCGATCGCGAATGAATCGTTTATTTTGAAGAAAAAAAAACATTCCCTCGCGCCTTGGAAAATCGCGACTTCGAGAAAATTTGACGAAATAAACGATTCATTCGCGAACGATAATTGGAAACGGTGCCTTAAACAAAACTTATTTCCGAAAAATCGTTCCTAAGGATAAGATTCTGATGGTTTTAAAAGGCTGCTATAGTATAGCTTATGCCATGGCAGTAAATCGTACGAAGGTAAATTTCAGTCACCAACCTATGTCAGAGGATATAGTTTAATTTGGACCGTAAGTCGCGTAAACTCTGATTGTCTGTAATTGGCTGTGATTGGCTGTTTTTTTTGTGTAAGCTCTGATTGGCTTCAGATTAAGTGGCTGCTTAAGTTTAGATTGGAGATTCTGATATTCCTCCTTTAGCATACAAGCGGCTTCAACATATCGCCTGCTATAGGGAATCACAAAAGGTATTATCTCCCGTTTAGACTGTTTACCTGAATCAATATTCATACCGAAAGGATGTCGTGTTTGTAACGTTTTGATCCAAAATACCTGGTATCGCTCTTAAGCCGGGGACACACTAGGCGATTTTGTACGCCCGATCCATTTTCGCTTGCGGAATCGTGTAGTGTGTCTGATTGTGCGACGCCGAACTTTGGTAGCGAACACGTACGCCCGACCAATCGGCCATATTCAACATGCTGAATATTGGCGATCAATTTCGGCCGGATTTTTATCGGTGGCGTAGAGATCGGCCAGCGATAAAAAATCGCCTAGTGTGTCCCCGGCAGACTGTCAGTCTCTTCCTGTGTGGTGAGAGTGGGAATTTGTTTAATAGGCATGATCTCAAAAATGTTCCTGTTCGGTGTGTCCTGGGAGATTAAAATGGCCATTAACCGGACCGTCATTTTCAAGTCTAATATCGGATAGATGACGCGTGGCTCGTTCCCTAAAAGCACCTTTTGCTTCACCGATATACTGTTTGACACTTTTTACACGTAATGAGATATATTACGTTCACCGAGTCACAGGTGAGATGGTCTCGTAGTTGATATTTGTTTCTCGTTTGTTCACTTTTGACGGACGTTTGAGTAGCGATGAATGTATCAATTTTACATTGTGTTTTTATGCATTGTTGACTTTGACCATTGCCGGCGTTGGGGCGATTATGTTTGATCCTAACGGGCTCAGACCTACGGGTGTAGTCTGATGTGGGTTTTTTTGGTGATGTCTCGATTTAATTCGACGAAGGAAACGAGCTGAATAACCTCTAGGTTTCAATGCTTGGAATAATACTGACTAGACTGGCTGAAATTTTGGACATTGCTAAAATTCGGGTGAAATCGAATGATTTCGAGCGAAACAGCTTATCAATTACCAATATACGAGTTGTCAGAGCATTTCCTTCATGGCTCTCTGGGTTTGTGTCTGATACCGCTTATGCCGGTGCTGGGGGCCGTGTGGTCATGTCGTTCGGGTTGCCACATGGACAGGTGCAATAAAAACGTACCCGAGATATAACACATATCACGAATCGTTGGATTCTTGGTAAGATAAGATAAGATAAGATTTATTGACGTAAAATTATACCCGCAGGGGGTTAAAAAAAACGTGAATACAAACAGTTTCAGACATGTACATGTAGAAGACAGACACGGATGACGGACAATACAAAACATCAGGGTGTGGGTCTAAATTGATCCGAGAAAGATTCGAAGCACCCCAAAGAAGGACAACTTTGGTGACGTTTGGGAGGCACCAGTTCATCTTTTTCTGTCTATCAGAAGCAGTGTGCCTGAATTAGTAGAATTTTGAACACGGCGGTATGGTGTACGAAAACCCGCCCTTGGGGGTGATTTTTCAGTGTCAGCATAGGAGTGAATACTAGACACCTGAGCTGGATTAGTTGTGTTAGATGGTGAGTTGGTAGTGGGATTAGTCTGAAGAGAGTTAGATAACCCAGTAGGGGTGGATGAGGCCGAAGGAAGGCTATAAGTAGGAGTAGGCCCTATGCAGAACGCGTGGAGTAGGGGAATGCGACTTAGCAGCATGTGTCAACCTGGGCGAGGCTGGCAATGCTTATGAGTCAACATGCGGAGGCGGAGACCGTGTACGTGAGAAGGCCGAGGTGCCGGAGGAGTTGACTGACGATCTCTACCCGAACGATTCTCCGGTACCATGGGGTCGAGGTCCGAAATAATTTTCCGAAAGGCCGAGATAGTGGTTTCCACCAATTTGGCTTTATGATTTTGTTTTCCCCATTTTAAGGCGTCAGAAATAGCGCGGTCGAAGTCCAGGTCTTTAAAAAGATTTGACCGAAATAACCTGTG
Organism: Hanleya hanleyi; assembly: GCA_036873755.1. Taxonomy (NCBI): domain Eukaryota; kingdom Metazoa; phylum Mollusca; class Polyplacophora; order Lepidopleurida; family Hanleyidae; genus Hanleya; species Hanleya hanleyi. The sequence goes on along the minus strand of JAVTVY010036700.1, from coordinate 113,420 downwards.
ACTTCAGTTTTCGAAGACAGTATTTGTAATATTTAACCTGCTACTGTAGACTTTTAGTTGCCCAATTTTGGTTTATCAGTCCAGCGGTAAAATCAAACTCAGATTCTCGCTGAGTTGGTTTTAAAAAGCTGTTCATATCCTCAACTCTACATATAAGTGATTTTTGAAGGGAGTCTGTAGCCAAATGCTCCTCTAGTAAGCCAATGTGGTGCAGGCACTGTAATACCTGATATAATACCTTGACCAGAAGAGAGAATTCCGAAAATATCTGATTGTCGGTATTTTTGGGGGTGGAATGGTTGGACTGACGTTGTCTACGAAATGTCTATCCTTTGTTTTTAGGGGCGTAATTCCTGGCCATCTATGTCTAAATAATTTTGAAATGCTGCCGACATTGTGTGGTAGAACAAAAGTAATTTAGGAGGGCGTTGAAAGTGATTCAGAGGTAAGTCGTAAAAAGAAAAAAAAAACGTTTAGTAGGGAATAGACCTAAAATATGTAACCGTTTAGCAAATGAGGCATAGAAGAACAGTGAATGGAATCACAGATCTAGGGTGGCACCAGATGAGACTACAGCGATGGAAGACAACCCCAGGGGATGTACCCTGACAGGTCCAATGAGTTAGGGTCCGTGTAACCTTGCACAATTCAATTTTCGTTTTTTGTTTTTGGTTTCTCAAAATCAAAAATTGAAATTTGACCGTCAATTTTCAATTTTCGTTTTTCGTTTTCGGTTTCTCAGAATCAAAAATTGAAATTTGACATTCAATTTTCAATTTTCGTTTTTCGTTTTACTTGGCGCAAAAATGAAAATCAAATATTGAAAATTGCCTCGACTTGTCCGTTTTTCGTTTTTTGATTTTAACTTTGACGCATCAATGTTAACTGCGCACGCGCGAGGCTTATGATGTCACTTTCGGTCCGCGGAGTAGTATGGAAAGCGCAAATCGGATTGTTTAGGCAGGTGTGGAGCACAATATGGAAAGCCAGTAGGGGGAAAGATATGGGAGTGTCACCACACTATAGATCCCTGGAGCCAGGCATTCGAGCTAGATTATAATGGACCAACTGCGCATGTCCAGAAGTGAGTAGGCATTCGTGCAGTAGGTGTGAAGCATTATATGGAGAACAACAGGGTTGATACACATATGAGTTTCATTAAAAGTAGGGTAAAATATTAAATACGTGGGTACCCTAATCATAACCCCAAAAGGAACGTCCCGCGTCGATGCGTTGAAGCTTTCGACACCCGCACTTAAAGCGTTGAAGCGTTTTTGACGCTGAACGTTGACGGGCATGTGAACGCTCCAACGATCCAGGTCCCAAAAATAGAGAATGAAGATTGGACCTGAAGCGTTGAAGCAGTCAGACGTCTGGCATCAAACGTGACGTTTGTGTGCTTGTTTGAAATGGCGGTTTACGGAACGCTGGCCATATACGGATTTCGCGGTCCATCACCGCGATGCTTGCCCTTATTGGTATTACATCTTTGTTGATATCTTTATGAATACTATATTTCAAATCAGTAACAAATAGCGGCTGCGTGCATGAATGCTGTTCGCTTTTGTAGCGCTCTAAACATCTATTTTTAGAAATGAGAAAATCTAAGACTGCGTCCTGATTGGCTGAGGCCTGAATGCCAATAACCAATGACAACTACGGGATGCCACCTATCCAGACCTGTCTGGTGCATCTTTACAAGTCCACGTTAATCGTGAATCCTCTCACAGGGTTTACCCGGACAGTTTTGGTGATTCGAGTGAGTTTTGAGTCCTTGCCTCAATCTCGAACATTTCAACCCCCCGAGGTTATTTTGAATTAGCATGTTGGTATCCCAAGCCGGAGGTTTTTGCTTTGACTCTCGATGACGATTTCAGCCTGACATCAAAGTTATGCCAGCGGTGTCACACCTCAAACGTTGCAGCTAGTGGTTTGGCGTAATGAGCTTGCTGAGCCTGTTCAATAATTGTTTTGATTTAGAGGATACCCCTCAGTAGTAGTATAAGCGTATTACAGGTCACATTTTGACGAGTGCGCAGGTGTTTCTGCGCAGATTTGTGGAGGAAACGTGGAGGAACTTGATCACGTGATCAAGGCATGTCTAGATGGTGGTGGAGGTGGTGGGACCAAAATGGCGGCTTGTGGGTGGTGGTGGTGGTGGTGGGACCAAAATGGCGGCTTGTGGGTGGTGGAGGTGGTGGGACCAAAATGGCGGCTTGTGGGTGGTGGTGGAGGTGGTGGGACCAAAATGGCGGCTTGTGGGTGGTGGTGGAGGTGGTGGGACCAAAATGGCGGCTTGTGGGTGGTGGAGGTGGTGGGACTAAAATGGCGGCTTGTGGGTGGTGGTGGAGGTGGTGGGACCAAAATGGCGGCTTGTGGGTGGTGGAGGTGGTGGGACCAAAATGGCGGCTTGTGGGTAGTGGTGGAGGTGGTGGGACCAAAATGGCGGATTGTAGAAAAACGTATAAAAGGAGGCGATTTTTTAGGGGGTGGGTGTATTCATTGCACTACCCTGCGGAGCACTCTGACTGACCTGACCAGCCTGCCTACCTGCCTGATTGACCTGACCAGCCTGCCTGCCTGCCTCTAGCCTGCCTGCCTCGCTGCCTGCCTCACCTCTAGCCAGCCTCACCTCTAGCCAGCCTGCTTGCCTGCTTGTATGAGCTGTGGAGAACCTTTTACTTTTTTCATTTTACCAGTGCAAATTCACCAGCCAGCCACCAGCCTATTACACCGTTTTTCACCAGCCTGAGCCCACAGTCATCCCAGGAAGTGAAGCTTCAAAAGTACCGTGTTCGCCTCATTGATGAAATGCAGCTGACCAGTATCACTCAGTAACACCAATCAACACCTTACACGTATGTAATATAACTTATTTTTTAATAATATCTATGCTAGGAAATTACCTCCCCCTCCCCCCCCTTCTCGAAATTTTTCAGCTTAGGTCTTCAGGAGAACAGTGAAAAAAGACATCACAGTTATTTCCCTATATTATGGAAACTTGTAGCGGCCAAGTTTAGTATCTATAGGTAGGCATTTATATATTGGCAGAATTTTCTCGTGTAACTCAACCATCCTTCACATGGATCAGCTGTTTTTATGTCAACAAAACAGCTCTATTTTTAGTTTCATTCGCGCGATTGAATGGACGTCCACTGCGGGTTTTGGACCATTTATCAATGCAAATTTCACGTATTTTCTCAAGCAGCTCATGACATATAAAGCTCCAATAATTCTCCACATATGCAGTCAGTCCTCCAGGATATTTTTCCAGCAACTTGACAAGGAGCACGGAATGGGACACCGTACATTTGTTCTACGTTACACATTCCCGCTACATCATGAAATATCCGTACACCATCACTATATATGCCTACGATCTTACTATTTATAGAGTTTGTCGCTCAAAATCACTCATTGACTTTAACAACAAGAATTACACTATGTCTCGCGCATGGCTCAGCTGAGATTACAGCGTAGTACTGCCAGCACCAACAACGAACTGGCAGACGACATGATCCAACAATTGACTAAACAGACAAGATCTCTCCTACCCGTACGTTTCAGTTTATCTCAAAGTGTTCACAATACATTCTAGAATAATATGATGCACGAATTTAAGAGTTTTGTGTGACAAAATGGCGCATAGGATGACAATTGGTACAATTCCCCGGATAATCGCACATTTCCAATCATAGCGCCATCTGAACCTTATTACGCAAGGGAGACAACTCGGTCTAGGCCAATCCTCTCATTCGCGCATTTCCATAAATTTTGCCTTAAGTAGGGGTGGTCATTTTTTGTGGGTTTTACTATGGGCTGTGAGATTGTAGAATACGCTGGGGAAAAGCTATGAAATTTGTTTTTAAGTACCGGGTAGGTCTGTATATAACCCCATAGGTCTACTGGCTCAGTGCATAGGTGCATATTGGGTGGACATGTTGAGGTCTAGGTGAGCCCCTAGTGAACCGATGATGTCGGTTGAGGTCTTATTTTGAAGCTCTCTTGGAGTAGCATCCCACTGGACTAATGGTCCGTCCGTGTTCAATGGTCTGCGCATGCGCAGTCTGGCCGTAGTAGAGAAAGCAGGCATTTTGGATGTTATGTGGGTGTATGTTTGGGATAGAGAGGGACCGCTATGGGTTCGAATGGGTCGTGGAAGGTGTCATGTTGTAGCTCTCGAGGAAATAAATAAATAAATAAATAAATAAAAAATAAAAAAAAATAAAAATCGGCGAGTAGTAGACAAAGGGAAAATTGGGAAGTACTGACCATGCCCCAGAATACTTCAAGGTGATATGCATAGGCCTATGTAAGATGTAATCTACTTCACATTTTAGTAGTATAAAAAGCGCAAGTCCTATTGACCTTGCCCCTCCAAAGAAATAAGAAGTCGTGACCGATTCATTGTCAAAATCGGCTTTATTTTACAGGAGTATATACGATCAGGATGAGGCGACGTGACCGATCGAGATCTCCCTTGGCGCGTGAGAATGTGAGAGGCGAACACGACTTTCCTGAGGATCCAGCTGTGCCTCCCGCTGACGCCTTGCCCGAAGACCACCCTGTGAGTGACATCTATCGGCGCCATTGGAGCACCATCCGACGATGTTTCCACCGTCATCGCCCTATTCAAGATTTGTATAATTTCCGGCTACAGGACCTCGCGTATCTTCCTAACTATGCCGAGAACATTTTCAGAGACCAAGTGACAGCATTCAAAGTGAATATGACATTCGGCTATATTCTACGGCACAAAGAGACGGACCAGGTACGGTATTTTTATCCGAGCAATAATACCTATGTGTTTGACAGGCCATTCACCATCATCAATCGTGCATCACTGGAGCCCCTCATCGACCAACTGACTACATTGGACCCATTGGAATGGGCCCGGTTGCAACGCCCCAATACCAAGTGGACTGTGGAAATGGTCACCAACGTGACATTTTTCGTGACCAAAATGAGAGATCATCCGATCGGTGCTCCTGTACTACTACCCCCTTGGCTGCTCAATCGAAAAGGACTGTATGCATTAACCGGAGGCGCACATGGACCCTACAAAGACCAGAAATATCTGTTCCGGTGTTTGGCCATTCATTTGGACGAATGTCATCCCAAGACTTGTGATAGTAGGGCCAATATCTATTGGAGACATTATTTAGAGGAACAAGACCTAGATCCGCGGCAGTTCCGGGGAGTCTCATTCAAGAATTTGGATGTCGTGGAGTCCCTGTTCAACGTCAATATCTTTGTGTACCGTTTACTACGGGGAGAGAAGGAGGATGAGGAGGATCATGACACATTTGTGGCTGAATTGGTGCATCGGTCTTCAGAACGGTATGCTTCCACCATGAAAGTCAATATCTTTGACGACGGCGGGGTGAATCATTTTTCCCTGATCTACGTTTCGTCCCCGAGGCCCGCCCCCTGTACAGACCTTTTGGTCTTTGATATATGTTGGCACTTGTGGGAAGTTGATGCTGGGTCGACATCGGGCCTCACAGACTAGTCTTTTGTGTTAAATGCCGTCATTTACATCTGACGATGATACAGCTCACCAATCTCCATGTACGAGTTGTCACAGCGAAACAGCTCACCAATTACCAGTATACGAGTTGTCAGAGCATTTCCATCATAGCTCTCTAGATTTGTATCTAATACCGCTTATGCCAGTGCTAGTGGCCGTGTGGTCATATCATCCAAGTTGCCACATGAACAGGTACAATAAAAGCGTACCTGAGATACAACACATATCACGAATCGCTAGATTCTTGGTATGTGCTTTAGAATAGGTTAACCAGAAGACTATTCTGTGAAGTCATGTGACGCAGTCAGTATGTCGGCACCTCTTCCCACTTCCCTTATATGTGTTGTAATGAGTCTGTACGCGCAATCCTACAGTTGTGCCCAATGCCATCGAGTGTTTGACCGTTCTTGGCTTTTACATCGACACGAGAAGATTTGTGATCACACTGTCAAACGGAAATTTCCTGGCGGTGTGTGCCATAATACGCCCACCATCTTCGAGGAACTGGCCGATGAAGGTCTCATCATACCAGAAGAGCATCGTTATTTTCCTTACCGGGCATGTTACGATTTCGAGGCGATGTTGGAACCGATGGATGCGGCCTCGGCGAAAACACAGTGGACACAGCGCCATATTCCCCTGAGTGTGAGTATTTCCAGCAACGTACCTGGCTATGACGCTGCACCGGTCTGTTTCGTGTCCACCGGCGACGCCCATGACTTGATTACCCGGATGATGGACTATTTAGAGGAAGTGAGTGCGGCCAGTACAGAACTATTGGTGTCCAAGTTCCAGGACGTACTGGACCAACTCGACGACCGGATTCCTACACTGGGTGTAGCGTTCAGTGACGATGAAGAGTCCGAGTCAAAGTCCGAGAAGCCGGAGCCCATGCAACCGCAGGATGTGCCTTTACCTAAACCGTATGCGGAGAAATTGAAAATCCGCTTCCTGCAATACTTAGGCCAGTTACCGGTGCTCGGATTCAGCTCGGGGTGATACGATCTGAACATGGTGAAGGAATTTCTCTACCCTTACTTGGCAAAATCCGATACCATCAAGTCCGTCATCAAAAAGATCAACAACCACATGGCCCTCACCACCACATCACTCCATTTCCTGGATGTACGGAACTACTTAGCACCTAATTATAGCTACGATCAGTGGGTGAAGGCCTATGACTGTGCACAAACCAAATGGAAGTTCCCTTACACCTACATATCGACGCTCGACCGCTTGGAGGAAACACAGTTGCCACCCCGGCACGCGTTCTTCGACGATCTCAAGCAAGTGGAATGTTCGGAAGACACGTACCGGGAACTACAGCAGGTATGGAATGACCAACACATGCAGACCTTGCGAGATTTCCTGGTGTGGTATAACAACTTAGATGTGGTCCCTTTCCTCGAAGCGGCCGAGAAAATGGTTCAACTCTTTCGTCGCGAGATGCACGTCGACATCTTCAAGCAGTGTTTGAGTTTGCCGGGTCTCGCGCTTCGCCATCTCTTCCAAGAGTGTCCTACCTACTTCTCACTGATACAACAAAAAGATGAGGACATGTATGATTGTTTAAACAGAACATCGTCGGCGGACCTAGCCTTATTTTTCACCGCTACCATGAGAAGGATGTCACTACTCTTCCCGGTGGGAAACCCTGTGCCAAAATCATTGGATTTGACGCCAATGCCCTGTACCTATGGTCGCTCGCCCAACCCATGCCCAGCGGGCATTATACGCGCTGGTGGGCAGACGGTCAACATTTCACACCTCAACGTACGCCGTACAAACATCTCGCCGACCAGTGGTTGGATTGGGAAGCCGATCGACGGGGAATTTATATACCAACGCCACAGAATCAGACCAACGCCACAGAGAAGCGTATAGGAGATCGTCGACTCCCCGTCGATGGGTTTGCCCTTGTACAAGGAACACCGACCGTATTTCAATTTTATGGGTGTTACTGGCACGGCCACCAATGTCCTTTCAGCGCTGGACGCTTCAACGAACGACGTGGAAAATCAGCAGAAGAATTACGAGCAGAAGTGGTGGAGAATGGAGATTACGTCAAAGAGTTGGGGTACCATCTTATCGAACTGTGGGAGTGTGAATTTCACACCATGTGCCAGGCCCTCCCACACTTACGCGACTTCCTTAAAGCGCGCGAGTACCCGTTGAGTCGCCGGCGACTCCTGACCCTGCCACAGCTTTTCCACGCCGTTCGTTCCGGGACCCTGTATGGATTTGTGGAATGCGACCTGCATGTTCCCGACCATCTCAAGCCCCTCTTCGCCCAGTGTCCGCCTATCTTCAAGAACACGCTGGTGGGTCGGGCTGACATTGGAGAGACCATGGGCGCCTATGCTGAGGAACATGACGTATTGAAACAACCTCGTCGAATGTTGATTGGGAGCATGTGGGCAGAGAAAATCTTGCTGGGTACCCCTCTGCTACAGTGGTACATGAGCCATGGCCTCGAAGTGACGCGCGTGTACCAAGTCCTTCAGTATATACCCCATGCCTGTTTCGCGCGGAATGCCGACATCGTCACGTCTGCCCGTCGTCAAGGCGATCAAGATCCTAGTCAGGCCATCATCGGTGAATCTTGGAAATTGACAGGCAATGGTTATTATGGAAAAACGGTCACCAACCAAGACAAGCACGTCAACGTCAATATCTGTACAACCAAACAAGCCCGCAAAAGATCAACTCGCCTCTGTTTCGGTCCGTCGACGTCATCGATGATGATACCTATGAAATCTCTTCAGCCAAAAGGGTCATTCGTTACAACCTGCCCCTCCAAATTGGATGTATGGTATACCAGGTGGCCAAGCTGAGGATGCTCCAGTTCCTCTACGATTTCATGGGTGTGTATTTCAATCCAGCCGATTGGCAACTCATGGAAATGGACACGGACTCCGCCTACATGGCCGTCTCTAATGCGGATTGGGAGTCCCTGGTGAGCCCGGAGTTACGCGCACAGTATGAGGTGGAACGGGACCAGTGGCTACCTCGACGTGACCATTACCAGTACGACAAGCGGACGCCGGGCCTGTTTAAGCTGGAGTGGAGTGGAGATGCCATGATCGCCCTTTCGTCCAAGACCTACTTCTGTTACGGTGGAGATGGAAACAATAAGTTCAGTTGCAAAGGAGTCAACCGGCGTGACCCCGCCATCGACAAAGCCTTGTACCTGGACGTGCTCCAAAGCCAGACCAGTGCGAGTGGCACTAACCGAGGATTCCGCGTCGTCGACCACCAGATGCGAACCTACATCCAGAAACGAGATGCCTTCACATTTTTCTACCCGAAACGGAAAGTCCAGGCCGATGGCATCAGCACCACTTACTTGGATTTGTGAACATATCTTATACCCGGACTTTTCTAATGGACATACATATTTGGACTCTAAATAACTCTCTATATATACATTACACCATGAACTTGTTTGTCATTCTTTTGAATAAGTACACGATATACGTCAGTGCGAGGACTCGGTTGAACTGTTATATACTTCACTGTGATTTCTCTCTCTCTCTATACATACGTTCACCTCAATTCTTGTTTGCAACGTTCTTATATACTTGTACATACATTCTTGGTCACTTGTTCACCTTAATAAATATTCGAACTTCACTTGGGTTTTCATGCAGTTTTTTTATCGAACACCACCACCACCGAAACATTCCTACTAACCATGTTCCGAGCAGGTTATATCATGGTCTTAACACCTCTGTTGGGTTTCTGGGTATTGATGGGTCACATCCCGAGCACTGAAAGAGACGTCCTTAGACGTCCGGATGTTCAACCGCCGGGACCTTTCCACCGGCCTGGCCCGCCCTGGCCGCAGCGCGCGCGCGCGCGGGGGTTCTCCGGAAGTGCGCGTCATCACCGGCAGTGCGCACGCGCGGATCAAAAGGTCACCTGTCAAACGGTCTCCCTTTCGGCAAGGTTCGGAGAATACATAGAACTTATAGTCATAATCTATACGTGTTGGACGAGTCTCTTCACTCACCGTATACACGCACTTCAATGAAATGCCCGCTCCAAACCTAGACCAAATACACGTACTTGGTCTGTGGGCTGATGTCATTGGCTCTCTATTTTTACTATAGTGCGCTTGCATTCTAACCTTGATGGGTGACATTTTGGCCCCATCCTACACCACTGATTTCAGTTTGACTGAATCTCCAGATGCATTATGAATAAAACACACAAGACAGGGGGTTTTTTTTTTTTGGTGAGATCTCATTTTTTATTCAGTGAACAACAACAACGTGAGAACAACCACGTGAAAACTGAAGCCCAGAACAAGGGGCTTGTACATTGAAAGAATTCAAGCCCAGAACAGCGGGCGTGTGTTCATTGAAAGAATTCAAGCCCAGAATGGGACTTGAACATTGAAATGATGGGCGGCCCAGTCATAGACGAGTACATCTCGGTCCTCGGCCTTGGGGTACTCGTCAAACATGTGGATGATGGTAGATAAGGGTCTTCCCCGACATCGATGGTACAGGTAAAACAAGCAATATTGTCCGCACACCATACTGTCCAGGCTTTGCAACGTTTTAGTATTCCAACACCACGTCTCTGTGCCTTGATCCATGAAGTCTGTTAAATCGGGATGCAGGGGTGGTAGGCCGTACGGGTCAAAGTATTCACCCTGCTCTTCTGTCAAGTACAGGGCCACCCAGTGTTGACCGGGCCGATCCATCGGGTCTGTATTCAGGACGTAAGCAGCCGGATACACACGGTCTAATGGGAACACGTCTCGGGCGAACACTCCTTGAAACATCCTACGTGTTCCTGGGTCAGTCCCCAGCACCGTGGTTATCTGGTCTGTATCCATGTTAGGTAGCGAAGTCACACAGCACGTTACGGCTTTTATCGATTTGAATGATGTTGTCAAACTCAGCGTAGCAGATCACATTGATGGTTTTCGGTAAAGGTGTCCCGAAGTGCAGTTCCAAGCGTAAGTTGCCTTTCTTGATGAGACTCAGTTGATGATCGTTGTCTAAGGTGGGAGTCAGATCGAAACAGAACAATGTGTACCCTCTGCCGAAATCGTCTCGACTGATCATATTTTCCTCGTCTTGGTTGATTTGGCCAGTTGCTGTGAAGAGGTTCAGATAGCTCCGGATGTAATTGTCCGTTCCAAAGTTAGGTTGTAAGGGGCGTGCCGGTACCTGTTGGCCATCCACATGCAGGGCCACGAAATTGATGTTGAACGCTTTTAGGTTGAACGGATTCCTCGAGAGTCCCATTATAACTGACGTTCTCCACACAGGCTAGGGTTAAACGCTTGGGCAAATCCCCCAGGAACAGGTTTTCTTGATTGACAATCATATTGCCTTTAGGAACGGAAAAGACCTTGGTCTGTACTCGTCGAATCGGGTACTGGGCTGGGTTTTTTCTCCAAGGCTCTGATGTGCCCCAACTGTACACCTGGGCTGGGTTTCACTTTGCGTACAAACAGACTTGCCTCTTGGATGACAATGTTATACTCGAGGTCCTCATTCGGGGCCATCAAGGCAAACGCAGGCGTTGCGCGCACTAGTCGTATTTTGATAGGTACTCCATTCAAGAGGTATCGGTCCTGCATGAATAAGTCCGCATGCAGACGTCCCATCATATCGACCGAGTGACTCTCTGCTGTGGCATCCACTCTCTCCGTATAGCCGGCATTATCAGGACTCGCTTCCATGTTGCCTGGGGTATCTCGGTAGAACAACGGGACTGTCAAATACGACTTTTTAGCGTCACGCCCGTAGGATAACAGTGTTTCGATGTAGGCTCGGTACGGGTACGTGTTCGTCGAGGCGCTCACCAGTTTATCACTCAGGGCTATATCCACTTGCTGGAATAGGGAATGAAGCCAGAGATTCACTGGTCCCACGGGTGCCTCTGCTTTCAGGACTGTCCCATCTTTATTGGTGATTTTAGCTTTCACATATAGGTACGTATGGGCTAAATCCAGGTAGGTCGTATCTGCGTTGGTGATGGTGAATTCAATGGGGCCTGTGGCTGTAATGCTAGAAAGGGGCAGATGTTCCACCCACTGACCCTCTTCGGCACTGGTCTGAGTAGCTGGGACGGTCCATAAATCAAATTCACTGTTGGTAGAAGGACACGACTCGGCATGGATGAAAGCCATCTTTAAGAAAAGATATCCTTGTTCTTCGATGTGCGTCGTCGCTGGGTCGGTCGTCGACTGGTGCGTGGTCTCGGTGGGGCAGGTCTTTTATTCCCTACGGTGCGTTGTGCTTTGGTGACCAAGACGCCTCCCGCTTCTTTGTCTCGACGTTTCAGTGCTTCTTTGGGTGCCGCACCGCCCAAGACATCACCCGCGACTTGCAGTCCACTGCGCACCGCTTGTTTGCCGATCGCTTTGACCCCACGCGTCACCAAGGGCAGAAACGTTTTGACGATGCTCCCGAGTATGTTCCCCAGTCCATGTCTTCGTTGCATGCGTGTACCCGCAAAGACAGGAAAGTTACCCCCGGCCTGTTTGGTGTAATGATCGACGTAACTGGCTGTATGGCATTGATAAGGCACCTTCATTATGCAAAGCGAACCGCTCGGACTTGACGGAAATGAAGTGTCAGCACCACTTTTCCTCGTTCGAATGCCACCGGTCGTCCCGTGTCGTCTCTTATATCGATGACGATGGAGCTAATATCGGTCTGACTGACCGGTAGATACACGATATGCCTGAAACTGTGGGTGACTTGAGCCCCATACGTGCCTTTCACCGGGCAGACGCGCAGTAGAGGTACGTTGCTGTCGCCGACAATGTGTGCATCGACCACGTCCGAGTAGACGTACAGGCCATACATACCACCACGCATGTCCATCGGGATGTGGCCTATCTCGCCGGTGGGGCCAGCGTACCCCTGGTAATTGAAACCCAGCATTTGCTGTAGGGTAGCACTGAGTTCGACACTCACGTTGGGGCTGAGCGTGAGATTGGCCTTGTCGTTGTGTGCGTTGTAATCGAAGTCCACATGATTTTTGAAGGGGAAAGATTTGATGGGTTTTGAAGTATTCGTGACGTCTCGTAGAGACTTATAATGCATCAGACTTCTCAGACTTCTCAGTCCACTCATGAACTCCTTGGGGGTATCGTATTGACCTTCGGGTAGTTTGAGTCGAGTTTCTTGTCCTTCGTAGGTCACCTCGTACCATACTTCATTGGCTCGCACGTTGTACCACGAGTATGGGTATTGGATATCCACGAGTCCACATTCCCAGCGTCCTGGTAAATGCAACGGTTGTGGTAACTGGGTCACGTACTTGGTCAAGGTGTTGTCAGGAAACACATCAGCCGAGCTGTTACTGGGTAGGGTGAGGTAAAACATGATGACTGAGCTGTCCTGCTGCTGCTGTTGGTTTTAATACTTCTCCCAGCCCTTGGGCGCTAATCGTCGTGATGGTCGCGGTGATTTAGCTCTTGGTGGTTGCAGGTGGTGGCGTGGTAAAAGGGGTGAAAACGTAGGTGCCCGCCGTGGTGGTGATTTGGGAGGTGACTCCGGTTCCCAAGGTTCTGGTGGTGTACTCACATTCTGCATAAAGGCCCAGCGCTCGGGGTTCCCCACCAATTCCTGTGGTACATGCATGTCTTTCAAGCCTTGAGCGAAGACCTCCCATCCTCGAGGATTCGTGTGCGTCCTGCGTTGACGCATCAGGTCATTCACTAAATCCGTCATGTGGGTCCCGGGGACCACCTGATTCTGTACCAGGAGTTCGCCTTTATCATTCCAAGTCATGTTAGGATTCTGTTTCATCCGTTGTAATACCAGGCCAGCTTGTTTCTTGAACGAGGCAGGTACACTCTTCAGGACTTCGTCTTCGACCCACTGTGGGGCTGTGGAAGGTACTCCACCCGGCTGTTGGAGCGGTGCTGAGGTCGGCGGTGTGTCACGTGGTGATGGTGGTGGTGGTGGAGCAGAGAGGGTTTTGTATTGGTCCATGAACGTCATGTACCGCTGAAGCGTCTCATTGTACCGTTGTACTTTCTCACTGTCGCTTAACCCCGGTCTCTGTAAGATCTGTTGCATCTCTCCATCGAGGGTGTTTATGGTCTTCACCGTAGGTGGGACAGGGTAGGGCGATTGGAGGTTTTGAAGGAGCCGAGGTTTGACGAGGACCATTTTTTTCGTGTGGTTCATTGTCGGCCGAAGAGTCCACCCAATACTGGACCCAACACGGAAGCGGCCAACGGTGCTAAGATGGCCCCGAGAAATCCACCTTTCTGTAACACCTTTTTCTTTGTGTTTGAGACACTCGCTTCTGGACTAAGGTTCTTAGACCTGTCTTATGCTTGGTCAACTTGGTCTTCTGAGCCGGAGTCAGTGGTACGTTGCCTTTTAAGATATTGAGTCCAATCTCGCACAGACAGCACACGAGAGCAGGGTCCGCACCGCGTACAATGGTTCGGACTAACTCGGGTGGGGCCGTCTTCAATACACGGAGCGTAGGAGCGTGCTTCCGTACTCGCGCAGACATCCTGTACAACTAATGCTAGAACCCACAATTCTGCTCTTTTTATCTACTTCAGAGAACATAACCCTGCTGTGGTATTCATTCTTTTTTATTATCCCCATCATCAAAACACACACACCCCAGCTGGGGGAGCCACTGTAGGTGTGTTTACATTATTTTTGCATGTACACGTGGTGAGTCTCTCCGGGAAAGATGCCGGTCCGTAGTCGAAGGTGGTCGGGGGTGGTTTGCTTCAGGTCGAAGAGCATATACCCGTGCTGAGGGGTTGCGGCATCTTTAAAGGCTTCCAATGCAAACGGTGTGCGGCCGGGATACATCTGTCTCGCCAGGTGCAACAGTTGAGTGGTATCTCTCGGGTTTTTGAAGACCACCATGTAGTGGGCATTTAAGCTGATGTTCCGATGTTCTTTGTTTTTACTGAACAGATTCTGCACAATGTAGATGATGCTGAGCCGTCGATGGTGGCTGCCTTTGTTAAAGAGTTGGGTGACCCGCGCATCCGTCTCCGCCATGAGATCATCCAGAACCACCAAGGTGTCGGGTTCCAAATCGGCCATGTTAGGTAGGCCTTCCACGGACGTGATGTGGGGCATTGCTGCATACGCTGCCTGCCATTCTCCGTAACACCACACGACTCTGGCAATGGGTGGAGTGATCATGCTGTCGGCGTGTTCGAGGAGCTTCCTGACGAAGTGCGTTTTGCCGGAACCCGTCGGTCCTGCGATGACGCAGGTGAAGGGATGTTGCCACCGAGGGTCCATGGTTGGAGGTGTATCCGCTGTCGTGGTAACCCGCTCTTGTAAATTTGGTACGAGTGAACTGGAGTGGTGGTGGTGGACACAACGTCGGTTGTCGTTGTCTGTTCACGTTCAGGGATGATGATGGTGGTGATGGGTACAACGTGGGTCGTCGTCGTTGTCGGTTCACTGTGAGGGATGAAATCCGGTGGGTCTTCAGACGTAGTGGATGTACTTGGTGTAAGTGTGGAGCTTACACTCGTTGTGGCTTGTACACGGGGTGTGGAGGTGGTGGTGACTGGGCTGGGTACGACTGGTGCTCTCTGTAGACCGGTTTCACTGATGGCTGGTGTTCTCAGTTGGTTAAGTAACGTGCTGACATAGGCTACGTCGTAAAACACACCTCCGTACAACACACTCAGCAGGGTTAGCACTAGTACACCAAAGCCTACTTGCACTTTGCGCGTTTTGGAAGACGCTGTGTTCAGAGACGGTTGCACCGTGTTCATGGTTGGACGTGGAATGAAGGAGGACGGTAGTGGTGTCTGGTTTTATAGCCGTTTCACCTGGTTGGCAGCGACCCAGGAATTGAAGGAACTGGGCCAGCCTTGCCATTTGACGAAATGAAACAGTTTGCCACGTCGACGTTCCGTTTTCAAAATCTGCTCCACCGTGTAGTAGTCTTGCTGTGATTTTACGACAGGCTGTAATTCCGGCTCGTAAAACGTGCCTAGCAGCGGTTCCCCTTGAAGATCTTCCAGTTCGTAGACTCGCCGCTGTCGGGGTAGGCGCCGTTTAATCAGGAAGTGCTCATCGCTCCAGTTGGGCAAGTAACTTTTCTCGAACTTGCCCTTGACTTTACTGATCCGTACAGGGTCCCCGACCTTGAACATCTCCTTCGTCGTTCGGTGCGATGGCCTGGGGTACAAGACACGCCGGACTTGGGCTTCATTGCGTTGGGTCACGGTAATGGGGGCTCTCTGTATACTTCGATGATAGGCTCGATTGTAACCCTTCACCAGTTTCGGGAGAACATCGATGTACCGCCTTGTATTCTTATAGATGAAATATTTATACATGCGACCTTTAAATGTCCTGTTGAACCTTTCCACCACGGACGCCTTGGTCTCGTTGTACGTATGGAAGAAAAACACCTTCTGGGCTTTCAGAAAGGCTTGGAACGGTCTGTTGAGGAATTCCGTGCCTTCGTCGGTTTGCAAATACAAAGGTTTGCGCCCGGTCTTGAAGATGTCTTTGAACGCCGCTATGAGATTCGCCCCCGTTTTCGTCCGGATGGGTACCACCCACGCATACTTGGATAAGATATCGATGCACGTCAAGATATACCGATTCCCATCGTTGTGTTTGACAAAGGCGCTCATATCGACCAAATCCGCTTGCCACTGGGCATCTATTCCTCCCACGATGACCCGGTTCCGTAGAAAATGGCGACGGACAGCTCGATGTAAGGTATAGGTGTCTTGTTTTCTTAACCAATCTCGGACTTGAGCACGTTGTATCCCCTGGGGTTTGGCCGCTCGATAGAGAGCCGACAATGCACTATAGGCCGCCGGACTGTCGGGACTGTAGTATAAGTTATCCAACACCTTCTCCCAGCGCTTCATGGTGACACAATGATGATGGACCCGGAGAGTATGGTTTATTTATAACAAGTTTCTACCACCGTTGTGTTGGTTGACTCAGTTCAGCCGGGTAATCAATGGCATCGTCGTCGTCGGGTTCATGTAGTTGTTGTTCATGGGGTTCAGCCAGCGCGTCCTCCATAGCACGAGCCCACGCCAACTCGTCTGATGATCGCTGGTCCGGTGTAAACAGCTGGTCCACAATAGGCACTACTTTCTCCAAGGCTGACCACAGATGGGGGTCTAGGGTGAAGCTTCGCGTAGCATCTTGGTAGCGGCCCAGGCGTGCGAAGAAAGGTCCACGGTATACGTAGATGGCATTGTCTATGTGGATGAGTTGTCCATCGAGCTCGCCGCTCAACACCCGTTTAAATTTGGTCCAGCCGTCACGCTGTAGCGTCACCGTATTCGATACGGTCTCAGCGGGCGACCAGCAAATAGCTCCACAGTCTTCCACCAGGGTGACTTTATCTTCATAGACGTGTAACCCCACCTGGGGTGTAAGGGGCAGGATGGCTCGTAGGACGGATGACATGCTTGCTCCAATGTCGAACGGTGAATGACACACACTCTGTCTGACCCTGGTATTTATAGTGTCAATACCACAGCGGCAGGGTCAATAGGGCACAGACTAGTATGAGGCCAACCAGCCGGCGCTGGTTCCGGCGTGAGCGCTCGTAGTCCATAGCCCGAGCATCAAGGATGGCTGTCATAGTCCAGTAGTGGTGAGTGATGGCACGCCTCTCCATCGAGTGCACTCTGTGGAGGACCGTTTCTGTGAACTCGTTCAGGATCTGGCGTCGTCCCTCGTTGTCGTCGCCATCTGCAAACATGGACCGGACCACTGCTCGGTAACCCGTGAATGAATTCACCACGGTGGCATACTACAAAATGCGAGTCGCATGGGGCTGGATCTCCGCCATGGCTCTGCAACCGTAGAAATAAAGGTGTGGGATCCAGAGGGACGTGTTTTATAGACCAGATGTAGCTCTACGGGTGTAGTCCGTGATACGCAGTATTCTGATGGGTTATGTGGCTCCTATAGAGATAGTACTTCATCGACCATGGGGATTACTTTTTCCAAGGCTGTCCATAGATCAGGGTCCAGAGTAAAACCACCTTGCTTGAGACAGAGGAGTCGAGCAAAATAGGGACCGCGGAAAATGTAGACGTCGTCACACAGGTGAATGCTATCACCGTCGAGGTCACCCAATAACACCCGTTTCAAGGTAGTCCAGCCTTCCGGGGATAAAGAGACACGCGCTGGTTCAGACGTACACCAACACCTACTGTCGTCATCGATGAGCTCCACACGTTTGGGATACAACAATAGGGTGCAGTCCGGTGTAAGAGTGCGGGTCTCCCTCACACGCTCGTCTTCAGGCAAGACTTCAACCGGAGGTACTGCTGGGTCCCAGGGAAAATCTTCTCCACGTCTCATGCTTTCGTCTCATACAAGCGGGTAGGCAAGCAGGCTGGCTGGCAGGCAGGCTGGTCAGGTGAATCAGGCAGGCAGGCAGGCAGGTAGGCAGGCTGGTCAGGTCAGGTCAATCAGAGTGCTCCGCATAGGTTGGCTGGCTGGCTAGATGTGAAGCAGGCAGGCAGGCGGGCAGGCAGGCAGGCTGGTCAGGTCAGGTCAGTCAGAGTGCTCCGCAGGGTAGTGCAATGAATACACCCCACCTCTAAAAATCGCCTGCTTTTATACGTTTTTCTACAATCCGCCATCTTAAACCCACCACCTCCATCCCACCACCACCAACCACAGCCGCCATCTTAAACCCACCACCTCCATCCCACCACCATCAACCACAGCCGCCATCTTAAACCCACCACCTCCATCCCACCACCAACCACAGCCGCCATCTTAAACCCACCACCTCCATCCCACCACCAACCACAGCCGCCATCTTAAACCCACCACCTCCATCCCACCACCAGCAACCACAGCCGCCATCTTAAACCCACCACCTCCATCCCACCACCACCAACCACAGCCGCCATCTTAAACCCACCACCTCCATCCCACCACCAACCACAGCCGCCATCTTAAACCCACCACCTCCATCCCACCACCAACCACAGCCGCCATCTTAAACCCACCACCTCCATCCCACCACCAACCACAGCCGCCATCTTAAACCCACCACCTCCATCCCACCACCACCAACCACAGCCGCCATCTTAAACCCACCACCTCCATCCCACCACCCACCACAGCCGCCACAACACCTATAGATTATGTTTATTACTAGGACGTCAGCGAAATACTAGTACCCATCCTCCGTATGGCAGAACTGTACAACCCAAAACAAGTCTAGACATGCCTTGATCACGTGATCGTCATGGGGAAACCCCCACTGGGGAATCCCCCTCCACACTTCCGCCACAAATCTGCGCAGAAACACCTGCGCACTCGTCAAAATACGGTCTGTAATCCGTTAATACTACTACTTATGACAGCGGTGAAAACCACTCGCATGTCACAGATGTGGCGAATCAAACAATAAGATCACGTACCTGAACATATTTCAGCTCACTGCCATAATGATTTAGTAAAGGCCTATTCCAATTTTCAACAATTACTGTTATCATTTACAATCGTACTTCAGAGTTATCACATCAATTAGATATAAATACATCTACTTATAAATCACCATAAGATATCCTAGCCTGCAGCCAATATCACGGCCTGTCCCTTAGATGTTCAATCTACGATTCCGCCGGCCAAGTCGCTGGTTGCTATTTGCCGCATAAAAACATCAACAGAAGTTGAAATAAAACATGCGCAATAACGATGCATTAATTATGCGCAACACAAATATTAGGCAATTTGAAATCATACTGAATATGAGCATATTTCATTGATCAGAATATGATCATTCATAGCCTAGTTATAGGATTTGGAATTATATTGTCGTTTTGTATATTTTATCGTTTTTCGATAATTTCCGAATTTCCAAACAAGACAAAAATTTGCAGGGAACTTGGTATAAGTACAGCGAATGTGGAAACTAATGGGTCATGAGGAACCGGTTGCACTATGCTTGTATCATCAACGTACCGCTCTCAAATTATAAAAGAACCATGGCGTATACTGTGGGAACCACCAGTGTGGATTGTACTGTTGCGTTCACCGTTCCTCGTTTTCATTATCGAGATCATTTATTATAGCATGATACGCTTACTTGATCTCAAACTTTTTAGGTTTTAAGTTAGTATAACGTAAGTAGAATAAAATAAACTGTTGATATTCGTAAGCGCTAGGTACTGGGTTCAATCCCTGGCCGGGTCATACCAAAGACTTGAAAAATGGAACTTGTTGCTTCCTCGCTTACGCTCAGTATTAAGAGGATAGAACAAGGACGGTGTCAGTATAATGTGACTGAGTGGGGTGTCATGTTTGCCTACGGAATGATATTTCGGTGGGACAGCAGTATAAAATGGCAGCATTAGATCTGCTCGGTTACAAGTAGTTAACCACACAAGAAGTCTACAAGAAGAGAGTTGTAGTGGGTGGACATGAATATAAGAGAATCGACTACATAGACTGCAAATGTTGAAACAATACATCAATATTGTTACCTGTACTATTACTGAGTATGATATGTGTGATTTAAATGAGGCTGTCGGTGGGAGGAATCGTGCACTGGAAATCCGAAAGGCTTAACTCCATGACATGTAAGCTTCTTGTTAGGTCTTTCCATCCGATATCTATTCGATTATTATCATTATACATAAAGTGATTCCCGTTTCAGGAATATTCAGTTTTATAATCGTTTCCGCTTAAATCATGGCGAAAACTTCCGTCGGAAAAGATGGTGTCGATTCGCCGGTTTTTTCCGCAATAAATCCATAACGCATCCAATAACTCAAAATCTAAATCCATTTCCGTGGTCTATGATATAATTAAAGAATCATGAAAATGAATATCCTTCCTGTATTTTCAGCCGGTTTCTTATATTTTTTTTTATAGGAAAACGTGTAATACGATTTGTCGGGAATTCTATGGAAACTCGGCAGGTTGCATATAAAAATGAAATTTGGACTTGACGGGAATATGGAAATCGGAATTATAATACTTTACTGGACCGGATTTGATCTTTTCACTGATAAGAACAAAATACATATGTAAAAATAAGCAAATTATGACATTGTTTCCTCTTGCACGATCATATTTTTTCAAGATGCATTTACAATACGGACTTTAGTAAATTATTTATAATTATATGTCGAATATTAAAATTGTCTAATTTAAATAATTATTCACTTTCCAATCTACTGAATATTTGAGATAAATATTTAACAAAACAATCGAATTATTATGGACAACAACAACTTTTTTGTTTATTCGCTGGTGACGTCCGCTATAGTTTCTAACAGCGTTTCCAAACGTAATGATTTGGTTCATTTGGCTTGGAAGCGCTGTTGGAAATTATAGTGGAAAGTCACCAGCTAATAAACAAAGAAGTTGTTATCCATATTAATTCGTTTGGTTTACTAGTTTTCAAATTCTAAATGCCTCTCGAAGAAAACATTTAGTATGTAAAAAATGTAGAAGCATTCATTTGGACGTGATTAAACGTGATATTCTCTGATGATAGATTTTGCGGGTCGGGGTGTAGTTATTATTGTTAAAAGCAAACTATTCTGGTGCCTTGTTTACGGGCCCATGATAACCCATATGTACAAATAATCTTATATCTTATTCGTTTGAATCATGTTTCTGATGATTCAGGTAGCATGCATTCATGATCTCCATTGATTATGGACTAACTTGACAAGTAATAATGACCACTGACAAAGACAACGAACGCGTAACGTCAACAAAATTTCCAGTTCGGTAAAGATATCTGTATTAAAATTCCTTTTATGGAGTAATCAATCGAGCACATCTCGAGATGAATGTACTCCCTCAAGTTTAGAGCCATAAATGTCTCCCCGAACATATAAAAATACAACTAAGGTTCCCGAGAACCATTTCTCCAACTATGAAGAAGCGCGAAACAACGTCATTGCCTATGTGACGTTGACCCAAGGTTAGGCACCGGACCTACCTGAATAGGAAAATAGGTAACATAGTGCAGACTTTCATAATACTGAAAATTTAAACAACTTAAAAGACCTTATTGACTATCTATTCATTTGCAAACAAGAGCCAGGATTATTCTGTACACCATTTTGGTGACGAAAAAAGGGGACGTGTCCGGCTTGTAACGTTGCTAGGATCGACCAGTAAATCCAATTATCCCGCCTGTTAGTAGGTTGTACCAGACAGAGGGTTACAATGTATGTCTGAGAACCCCAACCCCTTGCAGCATGACGGTCGTGATCATTCGACTTTTGATAGGTTGACTGGCTATGAACACGGTAGCCCAATACCTGATTAGTGCCTAGAGTAGTCTAGTGCCTACAGAGCACTATTCATGTTCATGGTTTGCTATTTTTTTGGCGAGGCGCAACATTGTCCGTCGACTGTTCCAAACTGTAACCATATGGGTCATCTATACGCGGTAAGACTGACCCTGGGATCGTGTGTGTCCATGTTCAGCCTACTTTCGGCAACTATAACGGGGATTCCCCCGAAAAGAACACCACGTGTTGTCGTCAGCCAATCAGCTAAACTCGTAACACCAACGTAACACCCATCATTTTCGAGTCATGTGCTGTCCTACTTGTTCAAAATTACAGATTTACACCACCTCTTGGATGATACGGAAGTTATTCATATCTGTATCTCTTGTAAGCCCAGACAAAATATTTTGTGAAAAACCTGTAATTTATCAGATTTCTCGAGCCTGTTCTCCGCCGGATGAAGACCGAACAGTATACTGTAAAGTATCGGATATCGCTCCGCGATAATGGCGACACACGATTCGCAAGCCACATTAGGAATGGCGCCTCCCAGTTGGTTTTTTGCCCGTATCTCCGAAACGACAAAAAAATTGAGAGCTGAAACTCCGTGACTTTTTAAATTATCATATTGGAGTCATTTGGAGCCTATTTGCATGACCCCCCCCCCCCCCAAGCAGAGGATCATGGGTAAATTCAAAGTGGCGGCCATGTGGTGGTACCAGAAAAGTGATGTTTTCGCCATACTTCTTCAAAAATTACGCAAAAATTCAGCAAGTTGATTCAACGCGATTCAATGTATTTTACTGAAACATGTCTTAGCATCACCAAAAAACACCCCCTGATTTGTTCCCCCTCCCTCCCTTCCCCCATTAACCCTACCAAGCCTGGTGGAGGGGGGGGGGGGCAAAATGCCTCCCCCCCCCTACCAAACATTCTGCGATATCTCCGGAACGCCAAAAAATGGAGAGCTGAAACTTCGTAACGTTAAAGATAATCATATTGGGGTCATTTTGAGCCTGTTTGCATAATCTCACGAGCAGAGGATCACGAGTAAATTCAAAATGGCGGCCATGTGGGGTACCAGAAAAAGTGATGTTTTCGTCATATTTCTTCAAATTCTTTGCTCTTCTGTACGGAAAAGCGGGTTAAACTTATTTTATTTCATATCAGATTATTATTTACTAATTTATCATGCAGTTTTTGCGAGAAAAAACCAAAAATTTAAAATTCGAAGATTTTGACTGAAAAATCGTCCAAAAATGCTCTTTTTGAAAACGACGTCACAGTGATGTCATCATGGCGGTCATCTTTGATTTTTTTTTTGCATTTTCCTGTGGAGCTTGAGCCAAAGATATAGTGTGGTAAGTTTCAGCCCTCTAGACTTAGCGATAGCGAAAATATATAGGGGGGGGGCACTTTCCGCTCAAACCCCCCCCCCCTCCCCCTAGGCTGCGGTACACCCCAAATCGCCCAGGCCAGTTAGGGTTAAGGGATTATGTGATTGGTTTACTCAGGGACTGATAGTGGGTTCGTCCAGTCATTCTGTGTACTTATGTTTTCGCTTAGCAAGCAGGAATGTCAAAAGTTGTTAGTCATTTTCTGTAAAATTCATCTTCCTTTTACATTTTTGTTATTGCCGAAGATAACATCTTTCCGTTAAGCCGAACTAAAACTCTACTCGTCTCTCAGTTTATCTATTTATTACTGGTTCCTTAGCCGTTGTTTTTCCATTCTTATTTCTACTTTAATGCGCGAATAAAAAGCGCAGGCATGAGAATAGGATGAGTGTTTATTGTTGGGTGAAAGAATACATTTGCTTGATCAGCATGCATGGAAGGGATTGTGTGTTACGACTTGGATATTATGGGAAAAGTCTACTCTGTTATGGGGACAAGTGTACAGAGAGTTAGGTTTGCGTTGCGTGAATTCTCCTCACATTGCCTGTCTTTAGTAAATCTTCATATTCGGAAGTATTCCATTTTGATGACGTTGTAAACGTATATTTGTCCAAGGCCCACTAGGAATAACATGCAAATGTATACGGTAAACTGGGCTAAATGCTCTGTCCACACGCGAATACACATTCACCACCAACGGACTTGAAGAGAAGCAACGGCCGAAAATTTCACACCTCCCTCGGCAAGCGGGCAGCTTGCGCTCGCACAATGATCTCTGAGGTATCAATGACGCTAGAGATCGACCTCCCTCCAGATTGAACTAGACGGCAATTAGCTTAGGATGGTGACAGAACGTCCACCTTTTCTCACATGGGAACTATCTCCAATTACTCGATGTGCTTAAGTCCACAAAACATACGGTAAGGCAGAAGAAAATGGCATGATTTGAATGGCTAATGGGAGCAAGAGGCTCAGCAGCTAATGTCTTCTCGTTTTGGTGGACTTTACTATCTTTTTTGCCTTGCATAATACCGGCATCTTTTCAATTTACCACAGCTAATTTCTTCACCTAGCTTATTAACCTCTGGATCTACTCCCTCCTCCTCAGAGCAGGAGTTTTTGCTGAATAAATTGATGGTATCTATCATGATAATTGAAACATTTTAATGGAGTTTCCTTCAGAAAATTTCGAACAGCTACGGAGATAATTTGTGGAGAGATACATATATTTTCTTGTAAATATATTTTCAATGTGTTTCTTTTGTAGAACATTTATCAGACATTTCACATGCAATAATATGTATTTTGCTCATACAGAGTCACCTGGTATCAACGCAATCATTATAGTCCCAAGAATGTGTGCCGGAATAGGACATCTGGGGGCATACTCTTCGCCAACCCCTACTGTCCGGGATATGGGGCATACTCTTCGCCAACCCCTACTGTCCGGGATATTGGAAATTGTAGGCTCCATTTCACTCATTCTGGAGAAATTTTAGCCTATGTGGGGTGGAATATCATGGAAATTTCAAATTGTAAATGATCTTATCTTCTGTTGCACAATGAAAATTGTTTGATAAGACATTTCATGTAGGAACGAAAAACAATCACTAAACAAGAGGATGCATTCCTACCCTCGCACTCCAACCCTCGGCGACGGATTAGCTATATATTTATACAATACAACTGTGTCGTAATACAAGACAAGTATTTGTTACACTAGCCCAAACGTGTTAGTACAAGGTAGTCACGTCATCCTCCCCCTCATCATCTGAATAAAGAATTAGACGCACTGTTTATACACACGAGTTATACTCCTGAATGTTTCAGTCATCTAACCATCGATGGGTTTGTCAGATATCATGATGACAGCTGCTTTTCACTGAAATCGCATGACATTGTGACGTATATCGGCATTGGAAATAGATTACATAATTCTTTGTTTGACGGATGCTTTCCTACACTTTTCGTCAAGTATACTTCTCTTGGAGGCCAGTGTCCCTGAACACTGAAATTTAAATGCCTCCCTCACACCGATAACACAACCTTTAAGGGTGACTAAGTTGGATGACCATAATGATCCAACGACATTGCAGGCCTATAACACTGGGGTCACCTGATGACAAATGAACAGGTAAATTGTCAAGTATTATACAAATACACTGTACCAAATCTGTAATATGTGCCATTATTTGGAATTTTACATCGAGATTTTGGTGCCAATATTGTCAGAAGAAACTAACTGGTGATTCTATTTATATTTTTTTGATGTTACTCTTGTCGTGTGATGGATGCGGACAAATTCCTTCATTGACGACAGCAGTAGTAGAGAGCGGACGGATACTACCCCCTTTTCCAGGGAGGTAACTCTTGGTGCCCTTTTTTCCAGGTTAAAGGTATAGGGAACTCCCCGTCATCTCCCCAAAGAGACCGAAAGCTACCTCCAACACAGGAGAGTTCCAATCTAGGGGGCGCCACCAGCTCAAGGTCACTATAGTTCCGGCAAAGGGCCCCTGGGCATGTATTCTTCAGCGGTGATGCGGTCTGGTGGTGATGCGGTCGCTGGAAAAAGCTTCCGCGGAGAAAAAGTAGTCCCCAGACTTCAAATACGCTGCATGGTCCGATTGGGTCGAGTGAGGTATCAAAGTGAAGCATTCGTGAAGGGGCATCCAGTCATGGGTGGGTGTATGTCAAATTAGGATTTTTTCCCGAAACTATAAAAAGCGGAACACGGACTTTACCCCTAAAATAGGGGAAAACACCTATCAACCCTAACCAAAAGGACTAATATCGGTCCCCGGGCTTCTTGGGACCTGCCTATCAAGTCAATGGGGTGGGTCCATGTAAAATTAGGATTTTTTCCCGAAACTATAAAAAGCGGAACACGGACTTTACCCCTAAAATAGGGGGAAACCCCTATCAGCCCTAGCCAAAAGGGCTAATATCGGTCCCCGGGCTTATTGGGACCTGCCTATCAAGTCAATGGAGTGGGTGCATGTAAAATTAGGATTTTTTCCCCAAACTATAAAAAGCGGAACACGGACTTTACCCCTAAAATAGGGGGAAACCCCTATCAGCCCTAGCCAAAAGGGCTAATATCGGTCCCCGGGCTTATTGGGACCTGCCTATCAAGTCAATGGAGTGGGTGCATGTAAAATTAGGATTTTTTCCCCAAACTATAAAAAGCGGAACACGGACTTTACCCCTAAAATAGGGGAAAACCCCTATCAACCCTAGCCAAAAGGGCTAATATCGGTCCCCTGGCTTATCGGGGCCTGCCTATCAAGTCAATGGGGTGGGTGCATGTAAAATTAGGATTTTTTCTTGAAACTATAAAAAGCGGAACACGGACTTTACCCCTACAATAGGGGTCTGTATTATACAATATAAGGGAAAATGCCTGTATGGGGTATGGGGATGGTCAATTTTTTTCGCGGGCTTTACTATGGCTTGTGGGGTCTCGTTTTTTCTCGTCTCGCCAAGAAAATGACAATGGGAAGGGTCCCGGAGCGAATCGGTGAAATTTTTGGGAAAAGTCACTGAGGTCTGTATATAGGCTCATACTGGCTATATGGGGGGAGGGGTGGTCAATTTTTGTTGTTGTGGGTGTTACTATGGCTTGTGGGGTCTCGTTTTTCTCGTCTCGCCAAGAAAATGACAATGGGAGGGGTCCCGGAGCGAATCGGTGAAATCTTTGGGAAAAGTCACCGAGGTCTGTATATAGCCCCATGTAGTCCTATACTGGCTATATGGGGGTATAGGTTCAACCTGGGAAATTCACACACCTTCATTGTGATATGGGTTGTTTGGATTTGTTT
This sequence comes from Hanleya hanleyi, assembly GCA_036873755.1. Lineage (NCBI taxonomy): Eukaryota > Metazoa > Mollusca > Polyplacophora > Lepidopleurida > Hanleyidae > Hanleya > Hanleya hanleyi. The sequence goes on along the minus strand of JAVTVY010036700.1, from coordinate 86,444 downwards.
TTCACGGCTCGTCATTTAGAACACGATGGGAAGGGTCTCGGAGCGCAACGGTGAAATTTTTGGAAAAGTACCATATAGCCCATATAGTACCATACTGGCTATATGGGGGTATAGGTTCAACCTGGCAAATTCACACACGTTCATTGTGATATGGGTTGTTTGGATTTGTTTTTCACGTCTCGTCATTTAGAACACGATGGGAAGGGTTTCGAAGCGAAACGGTCAAATTTTTTGTAAAGTACCGGGTAGGTCTGTATATAGGCTCATATAGCTCCATACTATATATATATATATGGGGGTATAGGTTCAACCTGGAAAAATCACATACGTTCATTGTGAAATGGGTTGTTTGGATTTGTTTTTCACGTCTCGTCATTTAGAACACGATGGGAAGGGTTTCGAAACGAAACGGTGAAATTTTTGGAAAAAGTTTACCGAGGCCTGGGTAAGCCCACAGGCCTATACTGCATGGCTATGGGGGTATAGGCCCATACTGGGTTGACGTTTTGGGGTCTAGGTGAGCCCCTAATGATCCTATGGTGTCGTATGAGGTCTTGTTTTGAAGCTCTCGCGGAGGAGCATCCGACTGCACTCATGCTTCGTCCGTTTTCAATATTTTGCGCATGCGCAGTTTGGCCGTAGTATAGAAAGCAAGCATTTTGGGGGGTACGTGGGGTGTGTTTGGGGTAGAGATGGACCGCTATGGGTCTGAATGGGTCGTGGGAGATATCAAAGTGAAGCTTGTGGGAGGTAGAGTCAGAATGGTGTGTTTTTAAGTGCAAGTCTCGTCAATCTGCGCATGCGCAGTTGGTTGTAGTAAGTAAAGTTGCCATTTTGGGGCAGTACAAGAAGGTATTTGGGGTAGAGATGGACCATCCTTGGTCCGAATGCGTCCTGGGAGGTGTCATTTTGTAGCTCTCGGGGTGTAGACCCCGATTTGGGGGCTTCCCACGTCACCTGTAACGTCATCGATGACGTCATCAGTACGAGTAGTAGCGAAAGTGGGCATTTTAGGGCACTGAAGGATGATATTTGGGGTAGAGAGGGACCATCCTTGGTCCGAATGCGTCGTGGGAGGTGTCATCTTGTAGCTCTCGGGGGCACATCCCGATTTGAGGGATGTTCACGTCATCTGTGACGTCATTGGTGACGTCATCAATACGAGTAGTATCGAAAGTGGGCATTTTGGGGCAGTGAAAGATGGTATTTGGTATAGAGATGGACCATCCTTGGTCCGAATGCGTCGTGGGAGGTGTCATGTTGTAGCCCTCGGGGTGTACATCCCGATTTGAGGCATGTCCGCAGCATCTGTGACGTCATTGGTGACGTCATCAGTACGAGTAGCAGCGAAAGCGGGTATTTTGGGGCAGTGAAGGGAGGTATTTGGTGTAGAGATGGACCATCCTTGGTCCGAATGCGTCGTGTGAGGTGTCATCGTATAGCAACGCCCGCCAACACCAAGCTCAATGATTCAACGCCCTGGTGAAATAGCTCAGAAGCTCTGATTTTCTAGATATTCCATGGAATTGTCACTCATTCTTCGAAATGCAGTGACGTCCGTCGTTACGCCTTAACAGACCGGAGAGAGTACAACAACAACAACAAGGATGAGACATGAGAGAACAACAACAACAAGACGTTTTTTCATATAGTTTATTCTCCCCAATGTTACATCATACCCACGCTGGGGGAGCCGCGTTGGGTATATTTACAATTCAAACGCCAGATTCAACTTGAAGGCCGTAGTTTGATCGTTGAAGATGGCTTCCACGTAGCTGCGTAGACGGGCGAGGTCGGTCAGTCGGTAAATTGTAGATATCTTGAATAGGGCGATGACGGTAGAAACAGTGCCGGATCATGGGCCAATGGCGCCGGTAGATGTCACTCATTGGATGGTCTTCGTGTAACAGATCGCTAGGAACATTTATGGGTTCGTCCTCCGTGTCTTTTCGGCCACCTCCGTGTGTTTTCGGGAAGTGACCGAAGGGACTCGGAAGTGAACGACATTGTGGGAAAACCCCCACAGACAGGTCAGTACAGGACAGGTTTTCCCTCTGTGAGGTCACCTCCTCTTCCGTTCACGTGACCGGAACTGACCTTTGACCCCGGCGCGCTAACAATATCGGATAAAATTGCGCGCCGGGGTCAAAGGTCAGTTCCGGTCACGTGAATGGAAGCGGAAGTGACCTCACAGATGTCATATGCAAATGTCACTTCCGAGCTCTGAGCTCCATACGCTTTGAGCTCCAAGAGCTCCGATCCAAGAGCTCTGCCACACGGGAGCTCCCACCACCACCACCACCGGGCGAGGTCCGCCATCTTCAGTCCGTGTCTTTTTCGGTGACGGAGTGTGAACATGATAGCACATGTACTGACCTGTCTGTGGGGTTTTTCCCACAATGTCGTTCACTTCCGAGTCCCTTCGGTCACTTCCCGAAAAGACACGGAGGTGGCCGAAGAGACACGGAGGTGCCCGAAGATGTCACGGAGGTCACCGAAGATGTCACGGAGGTACCCGAAGAGACACGGAGGTCACCGAAGATGTCACGGAGATCACCGAAGAGACACGGAGGTGCCCGAACATGATACCAGCTAGCGTGCTATAAAAGGGAAGCGGCCTGGCCGTTTCATCAGACACTCTGTCAACCACCAAGATGTTCACTTGTACTACGTCCTCGAAATCATTCACTCGTCTGCACGACTTGCGCCGCCATGAGGCTACCAAGCACGAAGGAACCGCCCGGTATAGCTGTACGATATGTATACTGTCGTTTCAGCGCCCGGATCATTTACAGCGCCACACACGTGCACGCCCTTAAGTACCCAAGCGTCCATGCGAAGAATGTGGTCGGCTTTTCAAACTGACCAGTCAGTTGCTGCGACACCAACGCACACGACACCCTGTTCCGCAGCCACGTTTGCAGGTAGAAGAGCCCGGAGGCACCAATATCGAGACAGGGAGAACTCCCATCCATCGCACGAGGGCCGATCATGATGTCGCCCTAATTCAACAGTCAAATTCCGACGACAAGACCTTGGGCCAGATTTTGTACGACGTGGAGGGAAAAGTACACTTCGTGGACGAACCCATAAATGTTCCTAGCGATCTGTTACACGAAGACCACCCAATGAGTGACATCTACCGGCGCCATTGGCCCATGATCCGGCACTGTTTCTACCGTCATCGCCCTATTCAAGATATCTACAATTTCCGACTGACCGACCTCGCCCGTCTACGCAGCTACGTGGAAGCCATCTTCAACGATCAAACTACGGCCTTCAAGTTGAATCTGGCGTTTGGTTATGTGCTACAGCATAAGGACACAGACCAAGCCCGATATTTTTACCCGAGCAGTAACGTCCGGGTATTTGACCAACCGTTTACCATCATTAACCGGGCGTCGCTAGAGACGATGCTGGAGAAACTGGACACCGTGGATCCCTTGGAATGGGCCCAACAACAACGCCCCAACACACAATGGGTCATAGAGAGGGTGACCAATGTTACGTTTTTCGTTACCAAGCTGACCGACCACCCCCATCGGCTGAATGCGTCACTCATGCACTGATGAATACCATAATATGCCTTACATACTCTATATGTCTACATGCTGATCGTTGACGGTATGGAGGTGACCGAAGAGACACGGAGATGCCCGAAGAGTCACGGACGTGCCCGAAGAGTCACGGACGTCACCGAAAAGACACGGAGGTGCCCGAAGAGTGACGGACGTGCCCGAAGAGTCACGGACGTCACCGAAAGACACGGAGGTAACAGAAGAGACACGGAGGTTGCCGAAAAGACACGAATGTCACGGAAAAACGTATAAAAGTGGGAATTTTTACGGCATTCATCATTTTCAGATCCACAGCCGATATGTTCTCTTGCACAACTTGCCAGAAGCTGTTTACTCGTCTAGATAATTTACGACGCCACGAGGCCTCCACCCACAACGATGCTCGGTATACTTGTACAACCTGTGCACGGTCATTCAATCGGGAGGATCATTTACTGCGCCACGAACGCTCATTCCACGAGGGCGCGACGGAACAATGTAACGGTTGTGGTCAACTCTTCAAACGACCCAGTCAGTTAAGACAGCACCAACGTTTGATTCATAGTCCATCACCACGGTATGAGCGACAACTTTCCACTAAAGAGGCACCCATGAGGGTCAGACCTAGTGAAGATGAGCCCGGGGAGACGAATGCCACTGGTGATGCGATCACGGAGAGCCCGTCTATACCCACAGTTCAGAAGAGCCTAGATATCCAGCCGGTCCCTAGTATTACTGTTCCCATTCATACGCCTGACAACAACGAACATTTTCTGGAAGATGCGGTGGATGTTCCCAGCGATCTCTTACAGGACGCCCATCCAGTGAGTGACATCTATCAGCGCCATTGGCCCATGATACGGCACTGTTTCCACCGTCATCGCCCTATTCAAGATATCTACAATTTCCGACTGACTGATCTCACCCGTCTACGCAACTACGTGGAAGCCATCTTCAACGATCAAACTACGGCCTTGAAATGTCTTACGTAAGAACTTGATGCTAAAGGTCACATACCGTACAGACATGTATCCACATGGGATTTCTCGGCTCTCTATACTACAATCCCTCATCAGGACCTTATGACCGTATAAGTTCATTAATAGTATCTGTGTTCAAGAAAACTGATCGTAGATATATTAATGTCGGAAGCCATAAAGCATTCTTTAGCTCGACTACATACAAGAGATATCATTCATGGGATGTTTCTTTGTTTATAGAGTTGCTTGAATTTCTCATTAAAAATATCTATGTGAAATTTGGCAACACAATATATCAGCAGCATATAGGTATTCCAATGGGTACTAATTGTGCACCCCTGTTGGCTGACCTGTATCTGTTCTCTTATGAATATGACTATATGCAGGGGCTTTCAAAAACCGATCCATTCAAAGCCCGTTCCTTCTCATTCACCAAACGCTATATAGACGATCTGCTCGCTGTGGATAATCGCTATATAAATGACGCAGTGAAGGATATATATCCACCTTCACTGGATTTGAAGGAAACTACAGATAGCCCTACAGGCACACCTTATTTAGATCTCTATCTCTATAAAAATGAAGCGGGCATTCTCTCTCGTCGACTTTATGACAAAAGAGATGATTACAATTTCGACATCGTAAACTATCCCTTTCTGGATAGTAATATTCCAGTGGGACCTGCATATGGCGTATACATATCTCGCTTAGTAGCATTTGCTAGATCCTGTGTTAAATGTGATGATTTTAATCAACGTCACAAAACATTGTTGCAGAAACTTATAAAACAGGGCTATTCCACCAAGCGCCTCCACTCAAAGTTTCTCAAATTTGGCGATACATATCGTATGCTGATAGCCAAATACGAACGTAGCGTGCAAGATCTATGGCGCTACGTTTCGTAACTTGTGTCTAATTCCGCTTAACCCGGGCTAGGGGCTGTAAGAACCCATGTACTTCAAGATCCTCATGGTACTCATATGAACAGTCACAATCAAAGCGTGACTGAGATACATCATTCTTTAAGATGACGACTTTACAACGAATATTATGGATTAAGAATACTGATCAGCGATACGGATTTGATATTTTTGGAACATCATGATGTCTTGCCGGCATCGTAGAAAACTGTTGACCGCTTCTCTCTTGCTGGAAACAAGCCTATGTTTATGTATATTATGATTGTCTTTTTGAATTTGGTGCTAATGCTGTTATATGGAATATGGAATAGGTCTTTGGATTATGGACGCGGATATTCTCTAATGGACGACGGCTGGATTATGAATGACGGACTAGACGCTTGTAATTCAAGTTGAATATGGCGTTTGGTTATGTGCTACAGCATAAGGACACAGATCAAGTCCGATATTTTTACCCGAGCAGTAACATCCGGGTATTTGACCAACCGTTTACCATCATTAACCGGGCGTCGCTAGAGACGATGCTGGAGAAGCTGGACACCGTGGATCCCTTGGAATGGGCCCAACAACAACGCCCCAACACCAAGTGGACACTGGAGAGGGTGACCAATGTTACGTTCTTCGTGACCAAATTACGGAATCTTCCCATCGGGTGAATGTATTCACCCATGCACTGATAGATACTCAGAATGCACAAACAACTATCTGAGGATATGTTGCCTCAACGGTATCCTGGGCTGCCCGACGATGATTAGAATAAACGGTTCAAAGCGAACATGACCGAAGATGGAACTTTCTGAAATGGAAACTTCTGATTGGACAAGAACGAATATGACAGATGCAAATGGTGGCCTCTGATTGGACAAGAGTCTTCTTGAATTGTAAATATACCCAACGCGGCTCCCCCAGCGTGGGTATGATGTAACATTGGGGAGAATAAACTATATGAAAACTTCTTGTTGTTGTTGTTCTCTCATGTCTCATCCTTGTTGTTGTTGTTGTTGTACTCTCTCCGGTCTGTTAAGGCGTAACGACGGACGTCACTGCATTTCGAAGAATGAGTGACAATTCCATGGAATATCTAGAAAATCAGAGCTTCTGAGCTATTTCACCAGGGCGTTGAAGTATTGAGCTTGGTGTTGGCGGTCGTTGCTACAAGATGACACCTCACACGACGCATTCGGACCAAGGATGGTCCATCTCTACACCAAATACCATTCTGCACTGCCCCAAAATGCCCGCTTTCGCTACTACTCGTACTGATGACGTCATCAATGACGTCACAGATGCTGCGGACATGCCTCAAGAGCTACAACATGACACCTCCCACGACGCATTCGGACCAAGGATGGTCCATCTCTACACCAAATACCATCCTTCACTGCCCCAAAATGCCCACTTTCGCTAATACTCGTATTGATGACGTCACCAATGACGTCACAGATGACGTGAACATCCCTCAAATCGGGATGTGCCCCAGAGAGCTACAAGATGACACCTCCCACGACGCATTCGGACCAAGGATGGTCCCTCTCTATCCCAAATATCATCCTTCAGTGCCCTAAAATGCCCACTTTCGCTACTACTCGTACTGATGACGTCACCGATGACGTCACAGGTGACGTGGGAAGCCCCCAAATCGGGGTCTACACCCCGAGAGCTACAAAATGACACCTCCCAGGACGCATTCGGACCAAGGATGGTCCATCTCTGCTCCAAATACCTTCTTGTACTGCCCCAAAATGGCAACTTTACTTACTACAACCAACTGCGCATGCGCAGATTGACGAGACTTGCACTTAAAAACACACCATTCTGAGTCTACCTCCCACAAGCTTCACTTTGATACCTCGCACGACCCATTCAGACCCATAGCGGCCCATCTCTACCCCCAAAATACCCCACGTACCCCCCAAAATGCTTGCTTTCTATACTACGGCCAAACTGCGTATGCGCAAAATATTGAAAACGGACGAACCATGAGTGCAGTCGGATGCTCCTCCGCGAGAGCTTCAAAACAAGACCTCATAGGATCATTAGGGGCTCACCTAGACCCCAAAACGTCAACCCAGTATGGGCCTATACCCCCATAGCCATGCAGTATAGGCCTATGGGCTTACCCAGGCCTCGGTGAACTTTTTCCAAAAATTTCACCGTTTCGTTTCGAAACCCTTCCCATCGTGTTCTAAATGACGAGACGTGAAAAACAAATCCAAACAACCCGTTTCACAATGAACGTATGTGAATTTCCCAGGTTGAACCTATACCCCCATATACATGTATATATATAGTATGGAGCTATATGAGCCTATATACAGACCTATCCGGTACCAACCTCCCCACAGCGCATGCTCCATTTCGCAGGCTCCATTACCATCCCTGCCACCAATTGCGGAAGTTGACCTTTACTACGTTGCTATGACGTATAGGGGAAACCAACCAATGCACGGTTCAGTTTGAATGCCGCCGAACAACTCCTTTAGTGTTACACATGAGCGAACTTCTTTTCATATGCTCTGTCCAGATAAACAGGGAAAATTATCTCCAGATAATTGTTTTTAACGCTAGGTCAACGGAGGTATTATGCAGACTTGAAAAGTAATCGAAATGTTCGGTAAACATCTATTTTACTATATATGATGTCACTTCCGGCGATGTGCGCGAAGGCCCCGAATCCGGTCCAAAAATCTGACTGGTGGTTGATCCGGTACTTTTCCAAAAATTTGACCGTTTCGCTTCGAAACCCTTCCCATCGTGTTATAAATGACGAGACGTGAAAAACAAATCCAAACAACCCATATCACAATGAACGTGTGTGAATTTCCCAGGTTGAACCTATACCCCCATATAGCCAGTATGGGACTATATGGGCTATATGGTACTTTTCCAAACAATTCACCGTTTCATTTCAAAACCCTTCCCATCGTGTTCTAAATGACGAGACGTGAAAAACAAATCCAAACAACCCATTTCGCAATGAACGTATGTGAATTTCCCAGGTTGAACCTATACCCCCATATATATATATATAGTATGGAGCTATATGAGCCTATATACAGACCTACTCGGTACTTTTCCAAAAATTTGACCGTTTCGCTTCGAAACCCTTCCCATCGTGTTCTAAATGACGAGACGTGGCTAGGGTTGATAGGGGTTTTCCCCTATTTTAGGGGTAAAGTCCGTGTTCCGCTTTTATAGTTTGGAGAAAAAATCCTAATTTTACATGCACCCACTCCATTGACTTGATAGGCAGGCCCCAATAAGCCCGGGGACCGATATTAGCCCTTTTGGCTAGGGTTGATAGGGGTTTTCCCCTATTTTAGGTGTAAAGTCCCTGTTCCGCTTTTTATAGTTTCGGGAAAAAATCCTAATTTTACATGCACCCACCCCACTGACTTGATAGGCAGGTCCCAATAAGCCCGGGGACCGATATTAGCCCTTTTGGCTAGGGTTGATAGGGGTAAAGTCCGTGTTCCGCTTTTGATAGTTTCGGGAAAAAATCCTAATTTTACATACACCCACCCATGACTGGACGCCCCTTCACGAATGCTTCACTTTGATACCTCACTCGACCCAATCGGACCATGCAGCGTATCTGAAGTCTGGGGACTACTTTTTCTCCGCGGAAGCTTTTTCCAGCGACCGCATCACCACCAGACCGCATCACCGCGGAAGAATACATGCCCAGGGGCCCTTTGCCGGAACTATAGTGACCTTGAGCTGGTGGCGCCCCCTAGATTGGAACTCTCCTGTGTTGGAGGTAGCTTTCGGTCTCTTTGGGGAGATGACGGGGAGTTCCCTATACCTTTAACCTGGAAAAAAGGGCACCAAGAGTCACCTCCCTGGAAAAGGGGGTAGTATCCGTCCGCTCTCTACTACTGACAGCTGGTCATTTCATGTAGGATCTGTCGCTTGATCATTATAATTCGGAAATTCATTTGGACAATGATATCTGAGTATCATGGGGTTATCATGATTATAGATCCATGTCTTCATGTAGAAGGATGGTTTTTAGTCTCCAGATGTCGTGTTTTTGCCAACTCAATTGCATATCGCTCCAATTCACTGTTTATAGTATACTAGTACTGTATATGATTGAGGTTGGCGCTGACAGAGCGATAGGGAAAAGGTACCCACATCTTATTTATGTGGACCTTCTTTGTGAACGAGGGTTATCTATTTAACAGTCCTATTTCAAGAATGTATATATTCCATACAGTAAAGAGAGCTCAAGGCTGTCATATGTGATTCCTTGGGTTATCAGAGCGGTATCCAGTACGTGAATATCGAGATTCTTGTCATGATAATTTTGGATATTTCTGTGGAATAAGTTCTTTCTCTTCAATTTGTTTTCTGACTCATTTGTATGCATTATCATTCAAATAAAGGAATTGTATGGATTTTGCGCGTAAGCTGTTTGTTTACCCGATAACAAGCGTCAAATCCGACACTCAGCCATCGTCCATAAACGAATTTCCGCATCAGTAATTCAAAGACCTACTTAGTATGACTGTTGGCACCAATTCTAAGTGTGTATGAAATAAATATAATAAACACAAGATGGTTTCCTACAAGGGAGAATTGGTGGACAGTTTTAAATGATGTCAACAAGACTTGATGTTCTTTACATTAAATCCTAATCACTGAATAGTATTCTTTATCTAAGTGAATTTCCAAGTCGGTTTCCAGAATATATCTCAGTAACGCTTTGAGCGTGCCTGTTCATTTGAGCACCATAGGGAGGTAAAAGTCGTGATATTCGAACAGCCACTAGAGTAGTATACAAAGGTAAAATTGAACAAACTTGACCTACTTAATGACGTCACATTGAGGAGGATTGAGGAGGAACTTGATCACGTGATCAAGGCATATCTAGATGGTGGGTGTGGGTTCAAAATGGCGGCTGATGTGGGTGTGGGTTCAAAATGGCGGCTGATGTGGGTGTGGGTTCAAAATGGCGGTTGATGTGGGTGTGGGTTCAAAATGGCGGCTGATGTGGGTGTGGGTTCAAAATGGCGGCTGATGTGGGTGTGGGTTCAAAATGGCGGCTGATGTGGGTGTGGGTTCAAAATGGCGGCTGATGTGGGTGGGGGTTCAAAATGGCGGCTGATGTGGGTGTGGGTTCAAAATGGCGGCTGATGTGGGTGTGGGTTCAAAATGGCGGCTGATGTGGGTGTGGGTTCAAAATGGCGGTTGATGTGGGTGTGGGTTCAAAATGGCGGCTGATGTGGGTGTGGGTTCAAAATGGCGGCTGATGTGGGTGTGGGTTCAAAATGGCGGCTGATGTGGGTGTGGGTTCAAAATGGCGGCTGATGTGGGTGTGGGTTCAAAATGGCGGCTGATGTGGGTGTGGGTTCAAAATGGCGGATTGTAGAAAAACGTATAAAAGGAGGCGATTTTTAGCGGTGGGGTGTATTCATTGCACTACCTGCCTACCTGACCTGACCAGCCTGCCTGCCTGCCTGCCTGACTTACCTGACCTGCCTCTAGCCTGCCAGCCAGCCTGCTTGCCTGCTTGTATGAGCTGTGGAGAACCTTTTACTTTTTTTCATTTTACCAGTGCAAATTCACCAGACTATTACACCGTAGCAGTTACTCACCAGCCTGAGCCCACAGTCATGCAGTCAGCCGACCTAGTTACGCTTCGAAAGTACCGTGTTCGCCTCATTGATGAGATGCAGCATGTGGCCGAATTATGTGATCTGCTTATGGAGGAAAACATACTCCTGAAACACGGTCGCGAAGATATCATGGCTGAGAAAACCACTTCAGCACAAAACAGAGCCCTCATCGATGGTCTACTGCGCCGTGGTCCCTATGCATTTCTAGCCTTCGTGGAGGCGCTGAAGAAGACGGGAAATGAAGAACTAGCAGATCTACTTCAAGCCGACGTTATACAAGATGATGATATCTTAGCCATGGATACCACCGAAGAGCGTACAGCTAGCAAACGTACACACCCAGCGTCTGGTGTACCTGCCAAACGCGCTGCACGACCCAAACGGCCCCGACTAACACCTTTAGAAATACCTGAGCCAGTGCTTCAGCCAGTACCCCAGCAAGTGCCTGAGCCCGTGAAAGAAGAAGAGGTGCAACTTCCTATGTCTGTGCAGGAGATCAATAACATTATCCAGCAGGCCTACCAGGCAGCCCACACGAACATTTGGGAGCTCTCAGCCTATTTAACTGTGAGTGTCAAAGACGAAGAAGTGCATTTTAACGCACCGGCCTTTAACGACAGACCAGCTAGGCATATTGCCTTGACGTACGACACCTGGCTAAAACTAGAGGCCCTTGATTACGCCATCGATGCGGTTATTCGCGACCAGGGGAGTGACGAAGCGAAATTTTATGTGGGTGACGACATCTTTGTCAGCTGTGCCTATTTCAACGACCAGCTCCTGGTGCATATCCGCAAATGGAAAATGAGGTTAGATACGCAAGAGCGTGTTCCTTGTCCTCAGGGTGTCACCTTGAAAATAACGGCGTGGCGGAAGCTGCAGAGTCTCACAGCTACAATTCATGAAGCCCTGTCTGACCAGGTGACTCAGTATATTTGTAAGAAGTACATCGACACAGTCCTGGATCATGTCAGACCTCGCATTCGACACTTGCGTATCGAAGCATGTGCAGGCTGTGGGAACAACAGTCCGATAAACATGCATACGTGTGTGGAGAATAGTGTACCCTCATACGCGCTCATTACTGAGGCACTACAGGGCGTGACCGAGGAGCAAATTGCCCTGGCAATGGAAGCTGCCTGCGCTCCCAGAATTCCACGTGAACAGATTGCTACCTACATCTACGTGCACCAGGGGCGGAAAGACGATGATGAGTTCAAACAAGTCTTGTTGCATAACTATTGAACAAGTCTGGTGTTGAAAAACATTTACCGTATTCCTACACGTTCATTGAAGCGGCTTGATAGCGTATAATTGTATTAAAAATTCAATACTCAGAGTTTTACTGTTAATTGTATTAAAATTCAATACTCAGAGTTGAAGACGTTCATTCTATTGTCTTGTTGTATAAATATTGAACATTTTCAAGTCTTATTGCATTGGAACATTCAGACATTATCATCTGCCAGTCTTGCTCAAGCTGAAAATACGGCTTCTCTCCTCAAGTATTCCTACACTATGTTCATTTTATGTTCATTCTATGTGCATTGAAGCGCCTTCATAGCGTATAATTGTATTAAAATTCAATACCCAGAGTCTGGTGAACACGTTCATTGTATTTGTGTTAATAAAAATAGTAGAAAATTCAAAAAATGGCTGTTAGTGTTCATTCTTTTGCAAAAGATAATTGTATTAAAAAAAAAAAAAAAAAATTCAACATTAAGAGTCTATTGTGGTGAAGACCTTAGGTTTTTTCATAGGGGTGATGGGAGCTGGTGTTTTTTTTTGTGCTTTGAGTTTAGAAGTTCTCTTTCGAAAACATAGGGTGGCCCTGAAAAGGGCCTTTGGAAAAGTGTTACGACACTTGTTTTACGAGCGGTAGATTCTCTTTACCCCGGCCACCTGCTTCCTACACACGGGACACTTGATCTTTAAATGCTGTTCGTCCGTTTCAGCGCAGTGGCACGTGTACATGTTAGCGTCACCCAGCATTCTTCACATAGGCATAAATGCCCGCACGGAAATAGGGCGTACAGGCTTTCGTCGTCTGTACACACGCTGCAGTTTGATTTACTTTCTTCCTTATCTAGGTCTTGTTGTTGTTTTAAATTCACAGCGTCCATTTTATCCATGTCTTGTCTCATGTGATTAATCTGTTCGTTTTGATGGGTCACGTGTTCGTTTAGGCGGTTCAACTCTTCGTTTAGGCGGTTCAACTGTTCGTTTAGGCGGGTTACCTCGGCCCAAGAGCATGGTGATGTTGTTGTTGTTCTTGTTGTTGTTGTTGTTTCGGTAGCCGGCGTTGTTATAATTGGCGTTTGCGTAGCCGTTGTATTTGCTGGAGGTCTGTTTAACCAATCTAGGTCGGGGAGTTCTTCATCAGTTACATCCTCATCTTCTTCCATAGCGTCCCTGACCTCTTGGTCTTGTTCTTCACTTCCCCGTCTCATCAACCTCGCATCTTCTTCCATTGCCTCCCTCCTAAGCTCTTCGAGTTGTTCTTGACTTCGCCGTATCATCGTTTCGTCGGCAATAACCCGCTCAAAGCTTGTAATTATTGTCACTCCATCGTTATGTTCTTCACTCGTAATCACCTCTCTGTGTTCTCTAGGATCGGTGAATAGCCTTCGTCTTGTACCCATGATTGTAGTTGTGAATAAATGGCAACATACTACGCGTTATTTATAGTCTAGGCGTTCTGTGGGTGTGGGTTCAAAATGGCGGCTGATGTGGGTGTGGGTTCAAAATGGCGGCTGATGTGGGTGTGGGTTCAAAATGGCGGCCTGTGAATGGGTGCAACATGGCGGTACCTGCTAAAAATGTTTTGTGTTTTATTTTCTCAACTTTAAACCGGTCTCATTTTTTGCAATAAATGTGAGTTCACTGCAGCATGTTTATCGAAAAGAAAACTAGGAAATGTTATCGTATCACACGGGCTACGCTAACACACCCATTTGACACCCATAGCTGTACTCACATTTGCCTGCACACTGTATAGTGCTGTGTTACCGTAGCCGGTGTGATAAAATTTCCTAGTTTTCTTTCGATAAACCAGCTGCAATTTTCAGGGTGACATTATAAGGCTGTCAGGAACATACTTGACGTATTTTTTACCCAGGAAAACCCATTTATTTCCAGTGTACCGGGTTTTCCACACTACCTAACCATAACGTTTCGGGTCTAAAAATCGATAAAATCATTAAAAATAGTGGCTTAGTCTACCGCTACCCTTCTAAATTTTTAAATGCTACACGATCAGTTGCCCCAGTTCAACTTGAAATAAATTTTATACGTGCACTCGCATTTATTGCAAAATGACACCGGTTTAAAATTGGAAAAGAAACACAAAATTTCTTCCAGCGTGAGCTCAGCACAAAAGTTTTTATGAACGATTTCGCTCACGTCCGCGCGTTACACTATAAATAGCGCGCAGTATTTACTGATTCATTCACAATTACATCATGGCTGAAGGTGAAACCATGGATATTGATAACCTGATAAATGATGATGAACTACAACTGCTCGGGAACATCCACGATATGGACCCATGGCTGGATGCTATTATAGAAGATTTATTTAAAGACGAACACCAATCACAGGGCAGCCATAATCAAGACCCCCCAGGAGGGACACCGGATCTTAGTCACCCCCCAGGAGCCACACCGGATCTTAGTCACCCCCCAGGAGCGACACCGGATCTTACGACAGTCGAATACCAATGTTTTGACGAAATTGACCGAGTGCTAGAAGATATCTTGAAACAACAACAAAGCCTCCAAGCTGAAGGAGAAGAAGAAGAAGAAGAAGGAGAAGAAGGAGAAGAAGAAGAAGAGGAACAACAAGGAGAACGAGAAGGAGAAGGAAAAGAGCACAAGAAGAGGAAAGACTCAAGAGAAGCAAAAGAGGAGAAGAGGAAAGACTCCAGAAAAAAAAGAACAAGACAGTACAAGAAGAGGAAAGACTCCAGAAAACACAGAACAAGAGTCACAAAGATAAGGGGACAACAAAAGGAACACATTGAAGAGGTCATGCACTACGCTACCGCAATAGAAAGAAGACTGGCACCCGACATCGAATGCCAAGCATCCCAGTATTTACGCTGCGTAGAATGCTGTAATCACTTCGCCAAATACGCCATTTTCCCCTGTGGGCATCAAGCCCTGTGTATAGCCTGTATAAACCGACATGCCCGATTAGCAGAGTGTCCGCACGATTACAACCCCCTAGTGTGTGAATTCATAGCCTTGCCATGCCCGGTGTGTACTGTGAGAAGACAACGCCACCTGTCCCCAACGATGTAATCGCTTACATCTTCCAAAGGCCCTTTTTAGGGCCACCCCATCTTTCCGAAAGGGGAAACTTGTAAACTCAAAAGCACAAAATAAAAAAAAAAATAACACCAACTCCCGCACACATACCTAGGTAACAATAGGTAAATAACACATTAATTTCCAGGTTAAAGTCCATTCCACTCTTTATAATATTACCCCAATGCATTCTGGGTCACGACAGAATGCCTTCATTTTACACCAAATTCACCTAGTCTAAATTTTGCCATGTTAAAATGTAAAAAACCCCTAGTCCGTAGCCGTACACGTTATAGGTGCGCACCTCTCTCTATCCGTACCCGTATCAGTGTTTTTGTTTATGTTGGGAGTTACTTCCCCTTGATCACTGTACGTTTACTTTGATCGTAATAGAATTCGTATCGTATCGTATCGTATCGTATCGTACCCGTTCTAGTTTTTGTTATTCCACCCACCCCCTTGTCCGTGAAAGTCCGTTATGATTCGGGCTGTAATTTTATCTGCAATCATGCCGCTCATTTTGCACCAAATTTTTGCATGGGCTAGCCCTAAAACACGACGTAAGGGGTTGGCCCTGAAAAGGGCCGTTAATGGGGCAGGGATTGTTTTTTGGTGTTGCAGTTTGCTAATACTATAGAATAAAGAGGGCATGATGTAGGACCTGTGATTTGAATTTGTTCCAAGTTAGAAGTTCTCTTTCGACAACAATGGGTTGGCCCTGAAAAGGGCCGTTGGAGTCAATTTGTTGACCCTGTTTTCTTCAGGGGAGTTTTCCTGTCTACTCCATTTCACTGACGGAGAAATATCGGTATGGCTCCAGCCGGTACCGATGTTGATGTTGTTCTTCGTCGACATGAATGGGTAGGTCTTGCAGGAAATTGGCGGGTGGAATGGCACTGATGTCGACGAATTCCGATACCGGCTGGACTTGCTGTTGTTGTTGTTGTTGTTGTTGTTGTGGAGGAGGAGGAGGAGGGGGAGGGTGCATTTCCTCCATCGTTCTTTGCAGCAACACCAACCAGCCCTCTTCGCTTATTGTTCTCGAAGTGTTGATAAGCGTCCGAAGATTCTCGGCTGTCCTCCCCGATATGTCGTCGTTCTGTATCTGCCGACACCACGCTGTAAATTCTTGGAACCAGAAATCCTTAATGGCAGTGATCATGGCCTTCCGCTGACGCCGGGCAATCTCCTGCCGTATTTGCACCATTCGCCCGGAGGCCTTGGTGGTAGACATCTTGACCACACGCATGTTGTTTTCTTCTTCTTCTTGAATAGCTATGTCTTTACCGTACGGTGAAAGGTTTTGGAATGACGCTCACCATGCTCCCGCTGGCTTTATACTCACATACAGGTCATTTTCATTGGCTGTTTCAACCTCGATGATACTGGCTTCATTGGTTCTTTTTAGGGCTAGCAGATTGGCTCTTTTTATAGCCATTTCATTGGCTCTTTTTATAGACATCTCATTGGCCAATAGTGGGCTCCCCCACCCTTCCTGGGTTACGCCAGAATCCCGTCATTTTGCACGAAATTCGTCTAGTGGAAAATTTCCATGTTAAATGAATGCGTGTATTAATAACATGAGAGTCGATGTACACGTGGCTGATGCGTGACTATGCCCACGTGCGACCACCCTTCCTGGGTTAATTCTCAATCCACATATTTTGCACCAAATTTGTCAATGTTAAATGATTGCGTGTATTGAGATAACTGCGCTATTCCTGGGTGACGTCACAATCTCTTCATTTTACACGAAAATTCGTACTAGCAAATTCCTATGTTAAATGATTGCGGCTATTTATAAACATGAGAATGGATGCTCATTGGTGTCTACACCCAGGTCCGCGCGACCACCCTTCCCGGGTTAATTTACAATCCGCTGATTTTGCACCAAATTCACAATTCCTACGTTAAATGATTGCGTGTATTGAGATAACATTGGGGGTTGGCCCTGAAAAGGGACAACACCACTGGCGCCAGTGATGCATTCTGGGTGTCGTCAGAATCCCTTCATTTTACACGAAATTCACCTAGTGCAAATTCCTATGTTAATTGATTGCGGCTATTTATAAACATGAGAATGGATGCTGATTGGTGATGGGTGTCTACACCCAGGTCCGCGCGACCACCCTTCCTGGGTTAATTTACAATCCGCCTATTTTGCACGAAAATTCACAATTCCCAGGTTAAATGATTGCAGATAACATTACAGCCCGAATCATCACGGACTTTCACGAAGGAGGAGGGTGGAATAAAAACTATAACGGTGACGGGGTACGGATAGAGAGAGGTGCGAAAAAAACCCTATAACGTGTACGGCTACGGACTAGGGGTTTTTAACTCACGAGTCATTACGGACTTTCACGAAGAGTGAGGGTGGAATAAAAACTAGAACGGTTACGGGTACGGATAGAGAGAGGTGCGCACCTATAACGTGTACGGTTACGGACTAGAGGTTTTTTGACGGACGAGTCATCACGGACTTTCACGAAGGGGCAAGAATCGATATATACACATTTGCCTCGTCGGTGTTTTGTCATTCACCACTATGGCAGCGCACGGAGCGGAGCTTGACTTCTTCCAACTCACGCCTGACGTCATCCTCATCGTCTATGACCATGAACTGCAGCTCATCGAAGAACATCCCCGAGAGGTGAAGCTATGTTTAAGCCTAGCAGGATGGACTCTATTGACACGGTTGTTACAGGGAAAAGAGCACGATTTCATGCACGTGGGAGTCGGTGTCTACCTACGAAGTGGTACAGATGATTCTTTTTTTCCCCGGTTAGAACAGTGTGGTGGTGCCTCTATCCTACTCCGGCCGGCATTATGGCAGGCGCTGAAAGCTATTATCACCGACGTCCACGACGTACTCCACCCCCAGGCGCGCTCTGTAGCTACCCGCACTCTTACACCGGACTGCACCCTATTGTTGTACCCCCAACGCGTGGAGCTCATCGATGACGATAGTAGGTGTTGGTGTACGTCTGAACCAGCGCGTATCTCTTTATCCCCGGAAGGCTGGATTACCTTGAAACGGGTGTTATGCGGTAACCTCGACGGTGATAGCATTCACCCGTGTGACGACGTCTACATTTTCCGTGGTCCCTATTTTGCTCGACTCCTCTGTCTCAAGCGAGGTGGTTTTACTCTGGACCCCGATCTATGGACGGCTTTGCAACAAGTAGTCCCCATGGTCGATGAAGTACTCTCTCTACAGGATCCCTTCACAGAATAGTACGACTCATGTCTGTGCCCACCTGACACTATAAATACCAGGGGTGAGACAGAGTGTGTGTTATTCACCGTTGGACATTTGGAGCAAGCATGTCACCCGACCTACGAGCCATCCTGCCCCTTACACCCCAGGTGGGGTTACACGTCTATGAAGATATAGTCACCCTGGTGGAAGACCGTGGAGCTATTTGCTGGGCGCCCGCTGAGACCGTATCGAATACGGTGACGCTACAGCGTGACGGCTGGACCAAATTTAAACGGGTGTTGAGCGATGAGCTCGACGGACACCTCATCCACATAGACAATGCCATCTACGTATACCGTACCACCTTCTTCCTACGCCTGGGCCGCTACCAAGACCGTACGCGAGGCTTCACCCTAGTCCCCGATCTGTGGTCAGCCATGGAGAAAGTAGTGACTATTGTAGACCAGCTGTTTACACCGGACGAGCGATCATCAGACCAGTTGGCGTGGGCTCGTGCTATGGGGGACGCGCTGGCTGAACCCCATGAACAACTACATGAACCCGATACAGCCGGGGAACAGAAAAGGACTATATCTATAGGGTGCACAGAGGCTAGAGTGTCAGTGTCACCTGATGAAGCGAACACACCGGACGTGGACCCAGGGGCACCCCGATGAGGGGTAAGAAGACCGTGATGAGGGGGTCCCGAAAGGGGAAAAAGGGGTCAGCATCTACAGTGAACAAGGTGTTAACCGATTTGTATTACAACCCTACCAGTCCAGCCGCGTATAGCGCTGTGGGAGCGCTCGCTCGAGCTGCCCATTCCCAAGGCATCAGTCGAACTGAAGTTCGAGACTGGTTAAAAACCCAAGACACTTATAGTTTACATCGAGCAGCCCGACGACATTTTCGCCGTAACCGAGTCATCGTAGGAGGCATAGACGCACAATGGCAGGCTGATTTAGTGGATATGAGTCGATTTGCACCCCACAATGATGGACATCGGTACATGTTGACCTGTATCGATATTTTATCCAAGTATGCATGGGTACTACCCATTCGCACCAAAACAGGAGAGAATCTAGTACGGGCGTTCCAGCAGATTTTCAAGACGGGGCGCAAACCCCTCTATTTGCAAACGGATGAAGGCACAGAATTTCTCAACCGACCCTTTCAAGCCTTTCTTAAGAACCAGAAGGTATTTTTCTTCCATACGTACAACGAGACCAAAGCCTCTGTGGTGGAACGATTCAATCGCACCTTCAAAGGACGAATGTACAAGTATTTTACTGCCCAAAACACCCGACGGTACATCGATGTACTACCTCAACTGGTTCAAGGGTACAATCGAGCCTATCATCGCAGTATCCAGCGAGCTCCCCTCGATGTGACAGAACGCAACGAACATCAAGTGCGTGGTACGCTGTACTCACCCAGTCCACCACCACTCACGTCACCCCATTACAAACGCGGAGATGTGGTACGGATCAGTAAAGTGAAAGGACAATTTGAGAAAAGTTACTTGCCCAACTGGAGTGACGAGCACTTTGTCATCGTTCGCCATAAACGTCGACAGCCACACGTCTATCAACTGGAAGATCTACAAGGAGAAACACTGCAAGGCACGTTTTACGAGGCAGAATTACAACCCATAGTGAAAACACCGAAAGACTACTACACGGTGGAAAAGATTTTGAAAACGGAACGTCGACGTGGCATCCCCTATCATTTCGTCAAATGCCAAGGTTGGCCCCGTTCGTTTAATTCCTGGGTGTCAGGCCGTGACATGAAACGCCTATAAATTCTAACTCCTATCACCACCATCCTTCAGTGTAGGGTTGTACCAATGATAGTGCACATCTACCCTTACTGTTACGGACTCGAAAAGCACAAGTGGGTACTGTAGTGTGTGTAGTAGTGCTTCTGGGTACCTTATTTGGAGGCGTGTTCTACGATTTGGCGTACGTGATATCCTGTTTCAACACCCTTCGTCCAACAATTCCACCTCAATCATCCACTTCCACCACCACCACTACGACGCTGCCTACGCCATCCAAGACGCCAAGGTACCGCCACGTATCAACCCAGACACCCACGCCTACCACGCGGTCTACTCCATCCACCACGTCACCTGACCGCCACATCCATCTACCCACGCCTACGACGTCCCGTACTACTACTACTACGACACCCCGTACTACTACTACTACTACGACGCTCCGTACTACTACGACTCCACGTGATCACCAGCCTCCGTCTGCCCTGAGAAGCGACGACCCTTCCACCCCATCACCACAACTTAGTACACCCACCACCACCACTACGACTCCTACGACGCTAAAACCATTTAGAGTGGACTCCGGTGAATCACGTTTACCACGGCAACGGTACCCGTTCGACTACGATCCCCGGTGGGATCCACGACAACGGTGGTGGGCCTCTGAACGCCGAGCGCAAATCACCAAATAAAAAATAAAAAAAAAAAACTATGGATCCTCGGTGGCAGCATCCTTTCACGTGTCTCATCGCTGGACCGACAGGGTCGGGAAAAACACACTTCGTTCAACGTCTCATCCAACACGGGTCAGCCCTCATTTCACCGCCCGTAGCTCGCATCCTGTGGTGTTATGGAGCTTGGCAACCCGCGTACGAGGAACTGGCACGTGTCCCGGGACTCACCTTAGTGGAAGGCTTACCCCCTGAGGATACGCCAAAAGACACGTTGGTCGTGGTGGACGATCTCATGACGGAAACGGACAGTCGAATCACCCGTCTCTTTACCAAAGGAAGCCATCATCGTCGGTTGAGCATCATCTACATCGTGCAGAATCTCTTCAGTAAGAACAAAGAGCACAGGAACATTAGTTTGAATGCTCAGTATGTGGTGTTATTCAAAAACCCCAGAGACGCTTCCCGAATTATGCACCTGGCCCAACAGATGTACCCTAAAAACACGGCCTTTGTACGAGAAGCCTTTGAAGATGCTACCCAACGAGCTCACGGGTATCTACTCATCGACTTGAAACAAGACACCCCCTCCACCCTTCGATTGCGCACCCACATTTTTCCCGGCGAGGTGCAGACGGTGTACACACCGAAATAAAAGAAGAAGACAACCCACTCTAGCCGTCACTAATCATGTCTGCACGGATACGCAAGCACGCGCCGGCCCTCCTCGTATTACGCAGCGCGCCACCGGAGGTGGGCCGGGCCCTGGTGCGCGGCGCGGATCCCGACTTGGTACGGTGTTTGTGTGAAGTGGCGCATAATGTGTTAAAAGGCAATGTTCCGCTCAGTCCTCTGCAGAAAGGGAAATTGCAACGGCACAAGGCGGGTCTCCGAACGTTGGTGAAGAAGACGGGGAGTGTCAAGAAAAAGAAACAGGTGTTACAGCGAGGTGGATTTCTCGGCGCACTCCTCGCACCCTTAGCCGCTACTGTACTGGGAGTGAGTGAGTGAATAGGGTTTAACGTCGCTTTCAACATTTTTTCAACTATATCACGACGGGGAAGGGAAGGGAGGGGAGGGGGAGGGGAAGGGGAACCTACTTGTAACAGAGCAGATCTAATGCTGCCATTTTATAGTGCTGTTCCACTGAAATATCATGCCGTAGGCAGACATGACACCCCACTCAGTCACATTATACTGACACCGAGCGAACCAGTCCTTGTTCTATCCTCTTAATGCTGAGCGTAAGCGAGGAAGCAACAAGTTCCATTTTTCAAGTCTTAGGTATGACCCGGCCTGGGATCGAACCCAGAACCTACCGCTTACGAGGCCGACGCTCTAACCATTAGACCACCGCAGTGCGGTCCTACTGTACTGGGACCGTTACTAGGCTCCATCTTGGGACGCTAACATGGAACATACGAAAAAAATGATGCTGGTCGAACCTCGACTGTTACAGAGTTTGCAATCACCCTATCCCGTGCCTGCCACAGTGCAACAACTCCAGTCTCTGGATGAAGAGATGAATAGTATACTCCAACGTCGACTACCCGATCACGAGAAAATTCAACTCTACCATCATACGCTGAACCGGTACCAGACGTTTATGGATCAATATAGAGGGAGTAGTAGTACACCACAACTACCACCGCCACAACCCACACTCACACCGCCACAACCCACACTCACACCACCACCACCCTCACCTGAGCTGGAAGAGGAAGTGTTGGCCAGTGTGCCTAAAGCCTTCAAGACCAAGGCGCGTTTATTGTTGGACCGGGTGAAACAGAATTCCGATATGGGTTGGAACGCTGAAGGAAAACTGCTGATTCGAAACCAAGTGGTGCCGGGGTCTCATATGACCGATTTGGTCAACGATATCGTACGTTCTCGCAAACACTCTAATCCACCGGGCTGGGAAGTCTTTGCTCAGGGATTAAAAGACACACACACTCCTCAAGAATTGGTAGGGAATCCTAACGGTTAGGCCTTTATGCAGCAATCGACCCGACACCAACCACCACCACCACCACCCCCCTCTTCTTGGGCCCCCATGTCACCGCCCAAAACACCACAACGACGACGGGGACCTACCAGATCTAAGTCACCGCGACGATCACAACGCCGAGGTAAGGCGCCCAAGGCCTGGGAACCCTACTAAGGGGCACCCCCCTATAAAAACCCGATGCAGAAGGCAGAACAACTCAGTCGTCATGTTTTACCTGACGTTGCCCAGTAATAGTTCACTCGATGTGTTTCCTGACAACACCTTGGCCAAGTATGTCACTCAATTACCACAACCGTTACATTTACCGGGTCGGTGGGAATGTGGACTGGTAGATATTCAGTACCCTTACTCGTGGTACAACGTACAAGCCCAAGCAGTATGGTACGAGGTGACGTACGAAGGCAAAGTAACCAAACTCATTCTCCCCGAAGGCCAATACGATACGCCCCAGAAGTTCATAGAGGGTCTGCTGTCCTTGTTCGAGTACAAGGCTCTACGGGAGGCCACGAATACTTCAAAACCCATGAAAGTCTATCCCTTCAAGAATCACGTGATCTGGGCTGTCAATCCACACAACGACAAGGCCTGTATCATGCTGAGCCCTAACGTGACTGTGAAACTCAGTCCTACACTACAGCAAATGTTAGGTCTGCCTTACAGCGTGTACCCAGGGCCCACCACCGACAACGGTGACGTTGTGATGGATATGAAAGTAGGCATGTACGGACTGTACGTCTACTCGGACGCAGTGGACAGCCATATTGTGGGCGATGTGAACACACCTCTGTTACGGGTGGTCCCCATTAGCAAGACGTATGGCAATCAAGTCAACCAGAGTTTCAACCATATACTCTACCTGGCCGTACGACATACCGATATCAACACGATCATGGTGGATATAAGAGATGACACGGGACACCCGGTCGCATTCGAACGAGGGAAAGTGGTGCTGACACTTCATTTCCGACAAGCCCGCTCTCCTCACTTCGTATAATGTACGTGCCTTACCAGTGCCATACGCCCAGCTATGCTGACTACTACAAGAAACAAACGGGAGGAGGCTTGCCAATCTTTAGCGGTGCACGCATGCAACGAGGTCACGGATTGGGAAACATACTGGGCAGCATTGTGAAAACGTTCTTACCCTTGGTGACACGAGGTGTTAAAGCGGTGGGGAAACAAGCGGTACGCAGTGGATTGCGCGTGGCCGGTGATGTGATGGGAGGTACAGCACCCCGACAAGCCTTGAAACGACGGGCTAAAGAAGCAGGCAGCGTCTTGATCGCCAAAGCCCTTAAAAGACAACCACGGACACAGCGAAGAGTCATTCGACGTCCAACACACCGACGACGCACACCTCGGAGGACTAAGACCAAGAAGAAGAAGAGGAGTAGTAGGAGAGACATCTTCGCATAATGGCATTCATTCACTCCGAGTCGTGTCCGTCTACCAACAGTGAATTGGATTTGTGGACTATTCCACCCACCCAAACCAGTGTAGCCGAAGGACGTTGGGTAGAACATCGACCCCTGGCTAGCCTGACGGGCACGGGCCCTGTGGAATTTACCATTGAAAACAAAGATACAGCCTACCTGGATTTAGCCCACACCTACTTGTACGTGAAAGCCAAAATAGTGGACGCAGCCGGGGCCGACCTAGCGGACGATGCGGTAGTAGGCCCGGTGAATCTTTGGCTGCACTCCTTGTTCCAACAGGTGGATATGAGTCTGAGCGATAAACTCATCAGTACGTCGACCAATACGTACCCGTACCGAGCCTACATGGAGGCGCTGTTGTCGTACGGTTCAGATGCCAAAAAATCCCACTTGCAAGCCGCGCTGTACTACAAAGATACACCCGGCTCCATGAATAGTACGCTGGCTGCCAATAATGGGTTGACCGCGCGCAAAAACTTGACAGCCGATAGCAAGTCCGTCGATATGATGGGGCGACTGCACGCCGATCTGTTCCTGCAAGACCGCTACATGATGAACGGTGTATCCATCAAGATCAAGTTGATCCGTTCCACACCTGCGTTCGCCTTGATGGCCGGTGGAGCGGCCCCCAATTACAAGATCGTCCTAGAAGATGCAGCCCTGTTTGTGCGTACGGTGTATTTGCAACAGGGGGTGTTGGTGAGTCACATGGAAGCCTTATCGAAAAAACCAGCCCTGTACCCCATTCGACGCGTACAGATCAAGGTGTTCTCTGTGCCAGCCGGTACGATGATGGCCAATCGTGAAAATTTATTTCTAGGGGATCTCCCTAAACGTGTTACCATAGCGTGTGTGACCAACACCGCTTTCGATGGAGCGTGGGATGAGAATCCGTTCGCCTTTCAACATTTCAACCTGAACTTTTTGGCACTGCACGTGGCTGGCCATCAAATTCCAGCCCGGCCATTACAACCGGATTTTGGTAACCAAAACTATGTGCGGAGCTACCTGAACCTGTATACAGCCACAGGACAAAACAACCAGGACGAAGGAAATACCATCACTCGACGAGACTTTTACCGTGGGTACACGTTGTTGGCCTTCGACCTCACCCCCACCTTGGAACACGATCATCAACTGGCCTTGCTGAAGAAAGGAAACCTACGGTTGGAACTGCGTTTCGCCACCGCTCTAGCCCAGACCATTAACGTGATTTGCTACGCCGAGTTTGATAACGTCATCAGCGTGGATCAGCAAAGAAACGTGCTGTGTGACTACGCCAACTAGAGTCATGGATACAGAACAGCTGATGGGCATACTCCAGCGAGATCCTAAGATCCCCTTTCGAGGTGTGTTTCCACGCAATGTGTTTCCCACCCACTCCACCACCCCAGCAGCCTACATCCTGAATACAGACCCGGGGTCTCGACCCGGTGAACATTGGGTAGCTGTGTACGTGGACACCCTAGGCCAAGGCGAATACTTTGATTCCTACGGACTTGCACCCCTACATCCCGATTTGGTGAAATTCATGGACGTCTACTACAATGTGGCGTTGGAATACTCAAAGATTACAAGGACCCTTGAGTAGTGTGTGCGGACAGTACTGTGTGTTTTATCTCACTCGCCGGAGTAGAGGACATTCTATGCCAACCATCGTACACATGTTTGATGATTATTGTCAAGCCGAAGACCGTGATGTCCTCGTCTATGACTGGACGGCCTCTCGTTTTAATGTGCATGCTGCATTTCTCTGGTTAACTTAAATGCACTGCGCGCAGGCCACTTGTTTTTTTTTATCACGTTATTGTTATGACGTTGTTGTTCTGACGTTCATTGATGTTCAATAAAAATTGATGAAAAAACACAAAAAATGAGGGGTTTGACTTTTTTTATTTAAGTCAACAAGAAGGTAGAATATGTACAAATAGAATACAGGGTACAAATAGTAGGGTTACGGTCCAAAAAAAGATCTGTCAGGAGTAGGATTCGAACCTACGCCAGCTCTTCGCCGACTAGCACTTAATACCGGCGCCTTAAACCACTCGGCCATCCTGACTTTTACATTTTTTTAACTCGTGTATCAACATTTATAGTTCGACATTGTTCACAAGTCCAAGTAAGTGGTGCTCACACCATCGGCCAACACTTTCCGTTTCGGGTAAAAGAAAGTAAAGGCGTCTCGTTGCTGAATGTACGTCCGCATCTGGTGGTCCACCACCCGAAATCCTCGGTTAGTGCCACTCGCACTAGCCTGGCTTTGCAGCACGTTCAGGTACAAGGCTTTGCCGATGTTGGGATCGCGCCGGCTCACCCCTTTGCAGCTAAACTTATTTTCGTCTCCCCCGTAACAGTAATACGTCTTGGAGGAGAGACCAATCATAGCATCCCCACTCCACTCCAGCTTGAAGAGGCCCGGCGTACGCTTATCGTACTGGTAATGGTCACGTCGAGGTAGCCACTGGTCCCGCTCCGCTTCATACTGGGTACGTAACTCCGGTTTCACCAGGGACTCCCAATCCGCATTAGAGACGGCCATGTAGGCCGAGTCGGTATCCATCTCCATGAGTTGCCAGTCTGATGGATTAAAATACACACCCATGAAATCATACAGAAACTGCAGCATCCTCAGCTTGGCCACCTGGTATACCATACATCCAATCTGCAGGGGTAGGTTGTAACGGATAGTCTTCTTGGCTGAAGTGACTTCATAGGTGTCGTCATCAATGACGTCCACGGATCGAAACAGAGGAGAATTCACTTTTTTGCGGGCTTGGGCAGTAGTACAAATGTTCACGTTCACGTGCTTATCCTGGTTCGTGACTGTTTTTCCGTAATACCCATTGCCCGTCAACTTCCAAGATTCACCGATGATGGCCTGACTCGGGTCTTGATCACCTTGACGACGGGCCGACGTCACGATGTCGGCATTCTCCGCAAAACAGGCGTGGGGTACGTATTGTATCACTTGGTATATTTGGGTAATTTCCAAACCGTGATTCATGTACCACTGCAGTAAGGGAGTGCCCAGCAAGATTTTCTCGGCCCACATACTACCAATCAACATCCGTCGAGGTTGAGGCAAACACTCGTGTTGCTCCGCATAGGTCCTCATGGTGTCCCCAATATCATCCCGACCCACCAGCGTGTTCTTAAAGATGGGAGGGCACTGAGCGAAGAGAGGCTTGAGAGTGTCGGGAACATGCAAATTACATTCGACAAAGCCGTAGAGGTCCCCCGAACGAATGGCGTCGACCATCTGTGGCAGACTCAGGAGTCGCCGACGACTCAACGGGTACTCGCGCTCTTTTAGGAAACGCCGTAAATGAGGCAGGGCCTGGCACATGGTGTGAAATTCACACTCCCACATTTCGATCAGATGGTATCCTCTCTCTTTCACATAATCACCGTTCTCCACCACTTCTTCCCGTAATTCCTCCCGTGTATTTCCACGTCTTTCGTTGAAGCGTCCAGCGCTGAAATGACATCCGTGGCCGTGCCAATAGCAACCGTAAAATTGGAATACGGTCGGTGTCCTACCCACCAGGGCAAACCCATCGACGGGGAGTCGACGATCTCCTATGCGCTTCTCTGTGGCGTTGGTTTGGTGTCGTATAGTAATTCCCCGTCGATAGGCTTCCCAATCCAACCACTGATCAGCCAGATGCTTGTAGGGCGTGCGTTGCGGTGTAAACTGCCGACCTTCCGCCAACCAACGTGTATAATGGCCACTGGGCATAGGTTGGGCCAGAGACCACAGGTACAAGGCATTGGCATCGAATCCGATGATCTTAGCACAGGGTTTTCCACTGGGGAGAGTAGTGACGTCCTTCTCGTGGTAACGGTGAAAAATAAGACTCGGTCCGCCCACAATGTTCTGCTTTAGACAATCATGCATGTCTGCATCTTTTTGCTGTATCAGCGAGAAGTACGTAGGACACGCTTGAAAAAGATGGCGAAGCGCCAGACCCGGTAAACTCAAGCACTCCTTGAAGATATCGACGTGCATCTCACGACGAAAGAGTTGAACCATTTTCTCGGCCGCTTCCAGGAAAGGAACCACATCTAGGTTATTATACCATATGAGGAAATCTCGCAAGGTCTGCATATGTTGATCGTTCCATACCTGCTGTAGTTCCCGGTACGCGTCTTCGGGACATTCCACTTGCTTCAAATCATCAAAGAACGCATCCCGGGGTGGCAACTGTGTTTCCTCCAAACAGTCGAGCGTCGATATATACGTGTAAGGGAACCTCCCTTTGGTTTGTGCACAGTCATACGCCTTCACCCACTGATCATAGCTATAATTACGAGCTAAGTAGTTCCGTACATCCAGGAAATGGAGTGATGTGGTAGTCAGGGCCATATGATTATTGATCTTCTTGATGACGGACTTGAGGGTATTCGCCTGGGCCAAGTAGGGGTAAAGAAATTCCTTCACCATGTTCAAATCATATCGCCCCGAGTTGAAACCTAGCACCGGTAACTGACCTAGATATTGTAGGAAGCGCACTTTCAATTTCTCCGCATACGGTTTCGGTAAAGGCACATCCTGCGACTGCAGGGGCTGCGACTCGGGCTCCGACTCGGACTCGGACTCTTCATCGTCACTAAACGCTACACCCGGTATAGGAATCCGATCGTCCAGTTGGTCCAGTACGTCCTGGAACTTGGACACCAATAGTTCTGTACTGACCGCACTGACTTCTTCTAAATACGCCATCATGCGGCTGATCAACTCATGGGAATTCCCCGTGGACACGAAACACACCGGTGCAGCGTCATAGCCAGGTACGTTGCTGGAAATACTCACACTCAGGGGAATATGGCGCTGCGTCCGCTGCGTTTTCGCTGAAAACATGTCCATGGGCTCCAACAGGGCCTCAAAATCGTAACACGCCCGGTAGGGAAAATAACGATCCGCCTCCGGTATGATCAGACCCTCATCGGCCAGTTCCTCGAAAATAGTAGGCGTATTATGATACACACCACCCGGATATACTCGCTTGACACTGTTGTCACAGATTTTCTCGCGGCGATGTAAGTGGGTAGACTGTTTGAACACCCGATGGCATTGGGCACAACTGTAAGACTGAGCGTACTGGCTCATATTGTAGATCAGCGAAAAATGACTGACGCCATTGTCGTCGAACACATTGACTTTCATCGTAGCAGCATACCGTTCTGTTGAACGACGAACCAATTCAGCCACAAATGTATCCTCCTCGCATCGTAATCGGTATACAAAGATATTGATGTTGAACAGTGTTTCCACGTCATCCAAATTCTTGAAGGGAACTCCACGGAAGTGCCGCTTATCCAAGTCTTGCTGCTGTAAATACTCTTCCCAATAGACATTGGCCACTCTGTCACAAGCCTGGGGGTTACACTCGGTCACATGCACGGCCAAACACCGAAACAGACATTTCCGGTCTTTGTAGGGCCCCTTTACCCCTGCTGTTAATGCATACAGGCCGTGTCGATGAAGCAACCAAGGGGGTAGTACTACAGGAGCACCGATAGGATGATCTCTCATTTTCGTGACGAAAAATGTGACGTTGGTCACCATTTCCACAAGCCATTGGGTATTGGGGCGCTGCAACCGGGCCCATTCACAATGGATCCAACGTAGTCAATTGGTCGATAAGTGGCTCCAGAGAAATCGCATCCGTCACCGTGAAGGGCTGATCAAACACATAGGTGTTATTGCTGGGATAATAATACCGCACCTGGTCCGTCTCCTTGTGCCGTAAAATGTACCCGAATGTCATATTCAACTTGAACGCTGTCACCTGATCTGTGAAAATGTTCTCGGCATAGGTAGACAAATACGTGAGGTCCTGCAGTCGATAGTTATACAAGTCCAATAGACGACGGTCACGGTGAAAACAATGGCGTATGGTAGCCCAGTGACGTTGATAAATGTCCCTGACTCGCTCGTCTTCAGGCAAGACTTCAACCGGAGGTGCTGCTGGGTCCAATGGAAAATCTTCTCCACGTCTCATGCTTTCTCTCCACGTCTCATACAAGCAGGTAGGCAAGCAGGCAGGCAGGCTGTCTAGAGGCAGGTCAGGTAAGTCAGGCAGGCAGGCAGGCTGGTCAGGTCAGGTAGGCAGGTAGTGCAATGAATACACCCCACCGCTAAAAATCGCCTCCTTTTATACGTTTTTCTACAATCCGCCATTTTGAACCCACACCCACATCAGCCGCCATTTTGAACCCACACCCACATCAGCCGCCATTTTGAACCCACACCCACATCAGCCGCCATTTTGAACCCACACCCACATCAGCCGCCATTTTGAACCCACACCCACATCAGCCGCCATTTTGAACCCACACCCACATCAGCCGCCATTTTGAACCCACACCCACATCAGCCGCCATTTTGAACCCACACCCACATCAGCCGCCATTTTGAACCCACACCCACATCACCGCCATTTTGAACCCACACCCACATCAGCCGCCATTTTGAACCCACACCCACATCAGCCGCCATTTTGAACCCACACCCACATCAGCCGCCATTTTGAACCCACACCCACATCAGCCGCCATTTTGAACCCACACCCACATCAGCCGCCATTTTGAACCCACACCCACATCAGCCGCCATTTTGAACCCACACCCACATCAGCCGCCATTTTGAACCCACACCCACATCAGCCGCCATTTTGAACCCACACCCACCATCTAGACATGCCTTGATCACCTCCTCAATCCTCCTCAATGTGACGTCATTAAGTAGGTCAAGTTTGTTCAATTTCACCTTTGTATACTACTCACTAGCCCCAAGCGGAATTAGATACAAGTTTACGATTCGTACTTGATGCGCTGAGAATGAAAATACATTCGGGTAACACCGATAACAGCAAATCAGACTAATTTCATTATTGTCTTCTGCTGTCACCGGCAAAAGTGCGTAAATGGGTATTCTAAAACATTGTAACCTGATACGAAGCGCATAGTAAAAATTATATCCCAGATCGCATACCTGGCAGAAGTGCTTGAATGTAACCCTTGATGTTAAACACAGAGACAAGTATTTTTAAATCCATAGACAGATTAAATGTATGGAAGCCGGATGCGGTCAATCTCGTCTTTTCGCTGTTTCGTTTTTTCGCCTTTGATAACGCGCGGCGCGAAAAAACGAAAAGACGACATTGTGTCGAATTTCGCGAGATTTTGACTTACTCTCGTCTTTTCGTTTTCTCGTGTTTTGATAAGACGCGGCACGAAAACACAAGATTGCAAGGCGAAAAGACGAGAATGCAAGGCGAACAGACGAGAAAACGAGGGCCAGAAATCCCGTCTTTTCGCCGCGTTTTATCGTTTTTTCGCGTTATCAAAATACGAAAAGACGAGAAAACGAAAAGACGAAAAAACGAGAAAACGAAAAGACGAGAAAACGAAAAGACGAGATTCGATACAATAGTGCGCTGGCATTCATGCGCACTATGGACGCCACGCGAAAAAACGAAAAGACGAGATTGTATCGAATCTCGTCTTTTCGTTTTCTCGTTTTTTTCGTCTTTTTCTTTTTTCGTCTTTTCGTATTCTCGTTTTTTCGCCTTTTGATAACGCGAAAAAACGAGATCGGGTCGAATGTCGTGTTTTTCGCCTTTTGATAACACGAGAAAACGAAAAATCGCGGCGAAAAGACGAGATTTCTGGCCCTCGTTTTCTCGTCTTTTCGCCTCGCATTCTCGTCTTTTCCCCTTGCAATCTCGTATTTTCGTGTCGCGCCTTATCAAAACACGAGAAAACGAAAAGACGAGAAAAAGGCAAAATCTCGCGAAATTCCACACAATTTCGTCTTTTCGTTTTTTTTTCGCGCCGCGCGTTATCAAAGGCGAAAAAACGAGATTGGCCCCATCCGGCTTCCATATAAATGTCACGTAATATATTGGTATGATTTTTTTTATTAAATTGTTTCGAGGAATTTCGTGGAGTTTCCTCGGGACTTTCCCTCCACACTACATCAGGCGTATGGATGTGCCTCCTAGATTTGTGAGTTTATGTGATGGGTCCAATGAGAGCTTTAAACAGTACTGGCTATGGTTGTTGTTATTATTCTGAATAACAAAGTATATTAGAAATCGTTATAAAATAGTCAACTTCCAACTAATTTGCTGCGATAAAATATTGATCCCGGCGAAGGATACAAATTCTGCTATTTTGGTCTCGATACTATATTTTATAAGGTTTAGTCTAAACATGGTATGCCGCGATGATCAGTAGTCCACAGGCACACAATTTTTTTTATTCCAAACAGGAAGCTTTCGATAATGTGTAGGCATATGTAGAAGCCATTACTTCGAGACGAGAGGTGTGTGAATGCACATGCGCCAATTTACCTTTTGGAGATTGAATTTGTTAAGGAACATGCGCTGTTGTACAATGGCCAATTTAATCGGAACCTTGTTAGCTCACATAATGCCCGCCAGGTAGTCTTTGCTTTTTCCGCTACCAACCTTTACAACGGAGACACCATGTCTCATACAGTTCATACGGTGCTGTGATCGCCATATATTGAGATAACCTATTTATATCCTTTCAAAGAGGAAAGTCTGAAGCGACCATTCAACCCAGGCTCTAAATCTGAATTCGTCAACCAAACTATCTACTACCACCATTACTAACTGCGTGAGTGAGTAGTAGGGTTTAACGTCGTTTTCAACCTTTTTTCAGTCATATCACGACGGTGCCTACATGTGCCATAACACGAGAGTGTTCACAATTCCTATTACCGTGGACGCTGATCAGCCCAGGCAGTACAGCACCCGATCACCAATCGAAGTGTTGACTTTGGTGATCTGACGAGAACCGGTGTGTCCAACGCTATAAGCCATACCTACTACTAACTGCATGTCCATCAATACACGCCATTATCTACCACAATACCTAACTACCGCCATTGCTAAATATGTGTCCGCCAATACACGCTTATATCTAACCACAACATATATTCCACCAATAAACGTTTCTCTTTGCCATGACAATATTATGCAGTCTCCTTGCTCATGTTTCATATCGCGAGCGTACCGCGAATCTGACAATGCTCGTCGAAATCCCTCATTTTACAGAGCGATAATCTCATACCTGATCATTCATCCCTCAATCCCATCAATTACCGATTGTTCACTTCTTTTTTATTAGTTTTGTTTGCCTATCTATTCTCAGATAGAAAATATAGTCATTGTCGATTATTGCCGGAGATACCTCTCGAACCCTTAATTTTACATGACCAGAGCAAAACAATGCATGTGCAGAAACCATTGCTTTGTTTCGATCTGTTTACGGACGCCATTCGTCACAAACAATAAAATAATTTGATTCTGTATGATCTTTATATTCAGTCCTTGATTATAGAAAACTGTCCAGCTGTAGGTTCACGGGATTTAGAAACTCAGAGCGACCACTTTCCTTTTGAATTACTCGCAGCAACTCTGCTATCAGATTACGCGCCACAACTTCCGACATTTTCCATGGACACGTTCAGAGTTCCGGTTCCCTGAACAGCTAAAGAGGGACAGTTTTTTTTTTAAAACAAGGGTAGAATGATACAGATTAGAATTGACAAACGGCGTCACAAAACAGGAGCCCGACAAGTTGAGCTGGTGTATAGCATGGCGCCAGGGTCATGATTGTACGTAGAAGAGAAAAGCCCACCGGAGCTAATTCATTGAACAACTTGACTGACTTACAAAGACCTTCTGCGTGTTGATACAACTGAACTTGCTGAAGATCACGCTCCACATTTCATACCAGAATCAAAAACACAAGTAGCTTAACACCATCGTCAAAGGAAGGCAGGAAGTCGAACAGGTGATGTATATCTTTCTTCATCGCACGGCTGCATATATTTAAGTTTAAGCCAGGGCTAGGTGCCGTCGAACTCATGTACGGTACTTCAAGATCCTCATGCTGTTCATATGAGCAGTCACAATTAAAGACATCTCATACTCTACATAAAGACTTTTCAACGTAACTCATATAAATTAAGCGATACGTTTGAAATTTTTGGAACATCGTGATGTCTTGTTGGCATCATTGAATTACAAGCGTCTAGTCCGTCATTCATAATTCAACCGTCGTCCATTAAAGAATATCCGCGTTCATAATCCAAAGACCCATTCCATATTGCATATAACAGTATTAGCACCAAATTCAAAAAGACAATCATAGTATACACGCACATAGGCTAGATAAGCAGTCAACAATTTTCAATGATGCCGACAAGACATGTTGATGTTCCAAAAATATAAAATCCGTATCGCTGATCAGTATTCTTAATCTATAATAATGGACGACTGCTGAATATTGAACGCCGGACGAGACGCTTATATTTTGCTCTGTTACAATTTTGAAATCTGGCGACGTTTGGCCCATGTCTTGTGGAATTCGAGAATGTAACGCAGCTTGATCAACTATGCCCCCAGAATCATCTATTGCCTGAAGTAATCGACTCAGAATAAATCGTCAGGCTGTCTGGAACAGACTCGGGCACTGGTCGTGGCAACACGGGCGTTCAATTCAACCTGTCAAATTGTCTGGTTGCAGGGTGTAGGAAAGGTAGACGAGCAGAGACAATGAAGACAATAGATAAAATAAATTAATGTATTCGATACTGTACGGTTCGAGTTTTCTACTCTAGAAAGAGTCTTGTTGTCTTTATCTTTGAATGTACGATAAGGAAACTACGCGATTCGGGGAGAAGGAGTCCCCCATAATACATTGCACTGGACAGGATCCGGTCAAGTTCACAAGACGAGAAAAATTGAAATACTATTGTTGTTGCTTCGAAAATATATTCCATGCAGTATGCGTACACATTAAAATAGTAACGAACGCCGACTTCACGAGAAGACGCGAGAGTGTTGAAAACTGGAGTATGCATAAACCCAGAACCGGAACCTGTCCAGCGAGAGCGGAACGAGATTTGCAACGTCTGCTCGGCGAATGGAAATGAATCAATGAAAGGATATTGGAGGGTGTTCACCGGCCTTCTCCTTTCATTGTTTAGTTCATATGAACACCTTTGTGGTTAAAGTCATTTTTGGTTGATTTTATATGTTCTAACATTATTCACTGAATAGTATGTCTGACTGTTTGAGGTATCTTTGAACGGTTCTCTAAAATTTATATACACCGATGGAACCTGTTGTAAACTACCATTCCTGATGATGACATGAATAAAGGTATATCTTTTCGCTAATATTTTCGGAGTCACCCTCCTCCTGTAGTATGCCAAGTTATTAAACTAGTGATTATCTCCAATTTAAAATGACAAGGGAATACTTGACTGACAAACTTCAAATAGCTAATGAGATAAATAGTTTCTTTACAGATATCCCTACTGAACTGCAAAAAGCTAATAATCTGGTTCATCATACCCCTACTGCAACGCCTCACGAAAAACTCCAAAATTTTGTAGCAGAGAAAATCCTTGAAAATGTTGAATTTAATATTCCTCAGATAAAGATAGAGGAAGTTCATAAACACTTGACAAACCTGAATACAAGTAAAAGTACGGGACCTGACCTAATAGGACCCAAATTCCTTCAAATATCTTCTGGGATAATGGCTGAACCCCTCACCCACATAATTAACATGAGCATTAAACACGATGAATTCTCAGAAAAATGGAAAATTGCAAAAGTCATTCTACTTTTCAAGTCTGGTGATCCGCAGCTAGCGGAAAACTATATACCTATATCTGTGCTTTCAACTGTTTCCAAAATAATTGAACGTCATGTCCATGACCATCTCTATCAATATCTTTCAACTTTTGAATTATTATGTGATGCACAATCTGGTTTTCGAGCAAAGCACTCCTGTCAGAGTGCCTTAACGAAAATGGTTGAGTCCTGGTTAGGTTCAGTCGATAAAGGCCACTTTGTTGGATGTGCAAAGTTAGATTTTAAGAAGGCATTTGACACAGTAAACCATGATATTATTATAGAAAAACTCAAAATATATCAACTTTCTGCAAAAACTATGAACTGGATACAGTCCTATCTATACAAAAGACAAAAATTTGTGAATATTGAGAGTCACATGTCTGATCCTCTTTCCATTCAAGCTGGTGTTCCCCAGGGGTCCATCCTTGGACCTCTATTGTTTATTATCTATGTTAATGACATGCTACTATGTGATCTGTCAAGTACGATTGATCTCTATGCAGATGATACAACTATTTACAACCATGCTGCCAATACCAAGGAGCTTGAAACACTCTTAGATCATGATGTGAAAGTTATTGAGGGATGGTGTCGTGAAAACAAAATGTACATAAATACGTCCAAATCTTCAATAATGGTTATGACAACAAAACGAAAGTCGCAAAAGAATGATTTAAACCTTCATGTAAAAATTGACCAAAATGAACTCCAGAATGTCAAGACAGACAAAATTTTAGGCCTTGTTGTTGATCAAAATTTTAGTTGGCATGACCATATTGATTCTGTTTGTCATAAAAATTCTGCCAAACTTAGCATCCTATACAGACATAGGCACCTCCTTAGGAAAGAAGCAAAGCTGTTATTCTACAATGCATATGTTCTCCCACACATGGATTACTGTCTTACAATTTGGGGAGATGCAACTGCTTCTCAAATGGACCGGGTTTATAAATTGCAGAAAAGAGCAGCAAGAATGATATTGAATGCTCACTATCTCACTCCAACCAAGACACTATTTCAAGAACTCAACTGGACCAGTGTGCATGATAGACTAACTTATCAAAAGGCAGTCTTTATGTTCGAGATCATTCATAATCTATGCTCACCTTATTTCAACTGTCTTTTTCAATATGTAAATGATTTAACAAACCAAAACCTCAGATCAGCCGAAAACAACAAACTGTACCTTCCTCGACCACGAGCAAATTATCTAAAACAGAGCTTAAGTTATTCAGGAGCCAAGTTGTGGAATTCTCAATGCTTTCAAGTCAAGACTTATGAACACAATCAGGAGCCAAATTACAGATGTTTTAATAGTGTGATTACTGGAATGTCCCTGCCATATCATTTACTCATTGTTAAATCTATTCACACACCTGTATATATTCTATTCTGTTATGTATTTTATATTATATTTCATGTGATTTGCTCATTATTATCTGTGGAGGGCCGCCGAGAAGAACAGTTTTTGTAACAGAGAGCAACAGTGAGAGGGTGTGGAGGCTAAGAATGTCCGGTGGTTACAAGTGTCCGGCCCCTAACTTCTAATCAAGCTAGGAAATGTTTCTTCACATTGGGGGCAGGTGTCCGTCCTTGCTTGCAATATGAAAGGATATGAAAAGGGACACTAATCACCAGGACATTCTTATCCATCACACCGGCGTTTATACCAAGTTAGTCATTTAAATAGATTTGTCAATACAGAGCAACAGTGAGCCGATCTTCCCTCTGGAGTTCACTGCAGATCAGCAAACTAGTTTATAGTCAA
The DNA here is from genome assembly GCA_036873755.1 of Hanleya hanleyi. Lineage (NCBI taxonomy): Eukaryota > Metazoa > Mollusca > Polyplacophora > Lepidopleurida > Hanleyidae > Hanleya > Hanleya hanleyi. The sequence goes on along the minus strand of JAVTVY010036700.1, from coordinate 48,510 downwards.
TGTCTATTCATCCTGTTATGTTGAATTAAGATATTACAACACATATAAGGGAAGTGGGAAGAGGTGCCGACATACTGACAGAGCCACATGACTTCACAGTATAGTCTTTCGGTAAACCGAAAGGACCGAGTCCTGATGAATTGTAACCGCGAGCAATTATTGGTGTGGATAATCCGCCGTAATACTATGCAAGTATGTCTGAGTGTAATCAGAGTCCGACTTATTATCATAGCAGAGCTAGATCTCCCGCTCCCGTGATCAGACCCTGAGGAATTGCTGAGCTGAAACGCTTATAGTTTAAAATACAAGAAATGACATCACTTCCTCCAAAGGGCGATGTTCGTGATAAGAATATCTCGCATTAAAGGCTCAGTTGTTTCATTATTGTGTAATATCATAGCTAAATTTTATTGTGTTCCGCTTCCTTAGGATGTTTTGATTTATTCCTGAACAATTTTTGACAATGGCATTCTGAGCATGACATAATCAAACGATGGTGCTCGCGGGACGAGCCCGGACCGTAGACCAGTGCTCGTCTTAGAACACAGTTTGCCTTGCCAAGAACAAACACTGGATTGCAGTGTGATTTGGTGCATTCCACGCGAAGAAAGACCAGTGGTAATAACAATATCAGTATGTAGTTTCAGATTAAGACACAGGAAGATCAGATATCTGGGGGCGAACTAAAGTTGTTTAACGTGGGACGTAATGGGCAAACCAAAAGTGTATTGTTGATTACTCGTTCGTGTTTGCGACCACACGTTGTAATTTCGTCTGAACAAATATTATTCTCATCGCATTACGCCCACAGTATAGTTTGAAATACGGATGAAACTTTCTCTTCGTCAGTGGCAATATGTGAAGTTTTCAACACAGCTAACACTTCTTTCATCAGGTTATTGTCGAAACTTACGTTTTCGCGTTATTATTTGTATACCCCATCAATCCGCCGATCTAATTAGTATGGTTTAAGATAGCTCGGCTGAATTTAAATAACTATATCTGCAAAAATATATAGAGTTTGTCTGAAGTATATTTAACCGTAGAAGGGATAAGGGATAAGGGATAAGTTACTCAAAGAATCACTCCAATAATATCCGAGAAGAAATTAAATCGGATTACTTCGAAACACTTTTGGTCGAAGGTCGAAAATCAGTAGTTATGGTAGCTCAAGTGTAGGATAGATAATTCATAAAACATCGGGTAACTCCGGAAAATAGTTTCCAGTTACGGTTAAGATACTAAAAATGGGATCAACGTATTACAAACTATTTCAGTCATATCTACCATAGTAGTGTAAAAATGATGGTTTCAAGCAGCATGTTAGATGAGAAGGGATCATGGATCAGTGACGTCATTTGACCTGGCGAACTCATAAACTTTTTGTGAGGCGTATATTGGATAAACTAGCCTAAAAACTGGCACTATTGTCTTGCTTCAGTTATTTAGAATGAATTCTAAAGGAAGTTTATGGTGTCCGTGTGTCCTTTATTACATTATTTTTGGTTCCACTTCCGTGCAAATATATCATTTGTCCGCATACCCATACGTACGCTGGAGGCACGTCATCCTTTATTATAGCGTCAGTCAACAGGTGTGCCTATTGTCCGCGCATGTCAAATGATAAGGGTACATAGACTAGGAAGCAGACGGTAATGTGAAGGGAGCAAGGAATCAAGCCGATCAAATTAGAACCTCTAATTTTGGTCACATGGTTATAATTAGTAAGGGAGCCGAGATCAGACTAATCAGAGCGGTTATGTTTGATCACGTATATATAATTTGTAAAGAATTGTTTGTCATATTTACTCGTGATACTAAGGGTTATAATAACTCCCGTCAAACCTTCTTACAGCGACTTCTATAATAAGATGTTCCAACTGGCCTACATCGTTCCTGCAGAGGTTTTAGGCGAATTACAAGCGTCTGGTCCGTCATTCGTAATTCAGCCGTCGTCCATTAGAGAATATCCGCGTCCATAATCCAAAGACCTATTCCATATTCCATATAACAGTATTAGCGCCAAATTCAAAAAGACAATCATAGTATACATAAACATAGGCTTGTTTCCTGCAAGAGAGAAGCGGCCAACAATTTTCGATGATGCCGGCAAGACATCATGATGTTCCAAAAATATCAAATCCGTATCGCTGATCAGTATTCTTAATCCAGAATATTCGTTGTAAAGTCGTCATCTAAAGAATGATGTATCTCAGTCACGCTTCGATTGTGACCGTTCATATGAGTACCATGAAGGTCTTGAAGTACATGGGTTCATACGGCCCCTAGCCCCTGGTTAAGCGGAATTAGACACAAGTTACGAAACGTAATGCCATAGTTCTTGTACGCTACGCTCGTATTTTGCTATCAGCATGCGATATGCGATTTGAGAAACTTTGAGTGGAGGCGCTTGGTGGTGTAGCCCTGTTTTATAAGTTTTTGCAACAATGTTTTGTGACGTTGATTAAAATCGTCACATTTAACACAGGATCTAGCAAATGCTACTAGGCGTGATATGTATACGCCATATGCAGGTCCCACTGGAATATTACTGTCCAGAAAGGGATAGTTTATGATGCGAAATTGTAATCATCTCTTTTGTCATACAATCGACGAGTGAGTAGGGTTATCTGTAGTTTCTTTCAAATCCAGTGAAAGTGTTTATATATCCTTCACTGTGTCATTTATATAGCGATTATCCACAGAGAGAAGATCGTTTATATGGCGTTTGATGAATGAGAAGGAACGGGCTTTGAATGGATCGGTTTTCGAAAGCGCCTGCATACAGTCATATTCATAAGAGAAAAGCCCCTGCCTATCATCTAACATTACGATGTACCAGACTCTGCTACTGTGGAATCTATAACGTTGAGAACAAAATTGTGGGACAATGTGAAGTCTTACGTATCAGCCATATACCTGTTTGTTGCCTGTAACTCTTCGATCCCAGAAACACAGCATTTGAAGAATGATCGATACCTTCGCGATACAGTTCCATAGGGAGAAACTACATGATCTCCGTTTTTGGAGGAAAATAAGCCCAAGCGTATCTATCTGTCTTACTCGACGTTAATATTTGGGAAGAAATTAAACTCAAAATGACGGACATCGATACGGTCTTAAGAACAGCATGATAAATAGCATGATGGATGACTGCGTGAACATTGGGAACAGTGGAGATGAGCGAATCGTGGATGAATTGCCTAGGAGAACCAGAATGAACTCTATACTGATGAAGTGTTACGCAACCCTTCTAGTGCCTAGCGAGAATCCGTAATGAATGCGGTAGAATGGAAAGATAGACTACTATAGAAATGATTCACAGGTCATACTGAACTTTACTAAGAATATCTCCTATTATTATATTTATTAGAGTGTTTCCCTATATAATTTGTAATGAGATAAAACTGCATATTCTCCGGTCACGTGGGTGTATATTGCCCGCTGAAACTGCATATTCCACTCCCCATGGAATATACACCAAAGGGAGATAATTACAACAGAGGTCGCCCCGTTCTCTCGCTTGCTCTGCAAACGATACGATACGATACGGTACGATCACGGAGTAGCTCGTCGAGCTGAGTTTAACTGCAGAATACAGCAGAAATAAATATTCCCCCCCCCATCTAATTGTAAGTTGAACCGTACCCAAGCACATTATTGGAGTAACTAACAAGCGCCTTCGAACAACTATACGTGCGTTGCCAGATTTACACGATAGTAGTGAAGCAGCTCCGAATCAATGAAATCTCGTGCATGATAAATTATGTTACGACTTGCAGGCGGTTGCCCACTGAAAACAACGAACTCAGAAGGATAGCGCTCTGGCATAATAAAACATAAAACAATATTTTGCTCGAGGGATAATAGATTAGCACAGAATTAAGTTGATAAATATAATAATGAAATTATTGCCTTGCTGTGAGGGGAATATACAGTTTTGTTGCCCCTCGGCTGTGCATATTGCCCTCGCCTGCGGCTCGGGCAATATGCACATCCTCGGGGCAACAAAACTGCATATTCCCCTCACACCAAGGCAATATTTTCATAATATTACAATATCTAGTATTTGCAAGTAATTATATATTATTCCGTTATATTACATGCAATAAAACAGAATTATTGATGTAATTATTCCTTACTTTGTTAAATCTTATCAACATCAGTCGTACATCGACGGTCAAACTTTTGAGACATGACTGGCGCAGATGAATATTTGAAGATTTTATATTACAACCCTACTAGTTAAGCAGCGTATACGAGTGTCAAGCAAAGCTACCGCAAGAGTCGACAAGAGATTATGTAAGAAAATAGGTGAATGGCTACAAAACATGATATGTATAGTCTTTATAAAAGAGAAAAAATTCCCCCTGCAACAGATTACTATCGCGAGGAGTGGACTATGTTTGGCAAGGAGATTTAGTAGAATTTGTATTCATTGGCTAATAAAAATAAAAACAAATCAACATGTATTCATGTATTCTCAAAATACACTTGAGCAGTGCCAGTCAAAACTAAAACGGGTGAAAATATCACTAAAGCATTCGACTCTATATTCAAATAAGAGCACAAACCACTAAACTGACTAACCCTTAACAAATAAATCCGTTTACCTGAAATCGAAAGGTATATCCTTTCATCGCATCTTAACCAGACGAAGGCATCCGTTATAGAAACGTGAAATCGTTCACTGAAGATCCGGTAATTCGAATATTTCACCACCAAATATACTCGTTAATAGGTAGATATTTCATGTAGGAAGCTATTGTCTGAGTCTTTGTGCAGTTGAAAAGGCTCAAGTCTAGACACATTGTTGTCCCCAGAGTTGGCTATTGTATGCATTGTCTCGTGAGTTTTATATGGACTATGAAACCGTTAATATTCGGACGTTCTGCGCAATTAGTGGAAGAATATAGTTGTTCTTACTACAGAAGCATTAAAGTGACTCCCGCTTGAGTAAATGAAGTTCGAATTTGGTTTAATTTTTAATGGAACTGTCACCATACCCAAGAAACTAAAGTAAAGTTCAAAATCGACGAAAAATGCGAATCAATAAAACGGAAAGACTTTTCGAAAAAGCGATTTCAAGAGCAGTCAACGTTTATCTAGATATTCAGTGTTTTATAAGGTGACCGACATGAATGTCGAAAAACTGAACTGTACATTCTGTTAATGAGAACAGCAAGGGGTCACGAAATCTACAGATGATTGTTATGCAGTGGACAAAAATATGACGACGGAGAGACGACGTGGGAAAACCTATCACAGGCCAAATAGCACTCAAATCTTGGATAACCGCTGGTCCAGTAAAAGAATATTCGACCTATATTCAACGGAATCGTCATTTTAGCGGACATTGACTGAGAAAGACGTGTAAAAATTGATCCCTTCACGTTGAATGTCGCCAGATCCGCGAATTTGGAGAAATATTGTATGTGTATAAGACTATTACTCTCACTTGTCTATTTGTTGCAATCATCACAATACAGATCATAGTACATTCAACCGAATGCAGTCGATAAGTCGAAATATGAAGTGCAGTACTAATAATCAAAGAAGTTCCCTGGAATTGAATTATTATCAACCAATCACAATGGAGAGTTATTCCTATGTATAACCACACAATGTGTCGTTTTATGCGACAAATATACTTGAACACACTAATAAGAGTCGGTGTATGCTGGTATTGCGAACTAATAACTGGATCTACGAACCTTCGACAATAATGAAGCCACGATAAAGAGCATAACACTCAACACATATCCATGACAAACTTGAAAGGCGAAGATCTATTCCATAGACAAATCTATTGCTAGTATAACACGAGAGACACATTCTGAGATATATGCTTAGAATCCTATGAAGCCCACGACACCCGAAAAAAATAGAATAGACTAACAAGTGCAGGCGGTACTTCACAACTTCGTTAATATAGGGATTAACCAGCGAAGAAACGGGCTTTGGGATGCGAATCGTTTGACAATTTCTGCATAGTGGGACATATTGTTGAAAGCCATGCAAGATAAAGTTTTATAAACGTCCAATATTATGTGCCAATGAAAGAGAATTTGGCCACAATCGGTCCTTCTTGGTGAAATATAGTCTGTCACCGTCTTTTCTGGTTCTTATTACTTGAAGGGGGTGAGACCTTCGATCGTGAGAACGCCTCGACTGTTTTCTCTTCAAAATTAGGGTTGTGCTTTAGCATCGCAGAATTTGAAGCACTGCCATAGCGAGGCAGCTAAGAATAGAGTGTTCTTCAACAGTACAATATACCCCATCACAAGAGACGCCCTTAGGGAATGATGGTGACAAACCGAGGGACACACTGATGCCCATCTTTAATAAAAGATAGTTTGGCACCATGCTGGATCCTAGTTTTCTACCAAAATGCATATGGGATTTTTATAGAGCAGATGATAACTGATTGCGAACTTGCATTGTGACTAATACCATTTTGGAATCTCTCATTCGATAGTGTCTGTTGAGCACATACTGCTACTAAAAGGCAATTCGCCGCTGTATGGTTATATTTTTTACGTGTAGCCTATTTCTTAATCGTAACTGCAATTCCATACTTAGCAACTCACTACTATAGTAGAGAAATATCACTACATTAACGAAATATAAGTATGAAGATAACAATAAAGAAAAGCCTTTTAGCTGAACTCTATAATCATCTGCTAATAGCAGATGTGGCTCTATCGTACATGGACAATTGTGTCACGGAATCAGCCCCGGGTGAATCAACCAATTCATGTCTCGATTCTCTTGTTCGATACCGGTATGAGTTGGCAGCAATACAGATTAAATGATTTTGCCTGATTGTGATTTTATGAAAATCTGACCAATGTGAAAAATATATGATGGAGATACTCGGAAATACGGCCTCTTCTGAAAATACTATGCCTAAAAATCTATATTCAATATTGTCAAAACATAATTTGAGTGCCTCAAACTGTTACGAAAACCAAATAACCATTAAATTAGGTATTACTTGGACAAGCTCACTTGGTGGCACTGTTAACCATATGGGCCGTGTGAACCCATGTACTTCAAGATCCTCGTGATGTTGATATGAACAAGCGCAATCAAAGCGAGAATGAGATACATCATTCTCGTCAGATTAAGTTTACTGATCAGCGATACGGATTTTTGGGACATCATGATGTCATCCAGCGTCATTCAAAATTGTTGTCCACTTCTCTTGCCGGGAACTAGCCAATGTAATATGATTTGTTTGAGGAATTTGGTGGAAATGCTGTTATATTATCATCTTTATTCCTCCTTCTGGAGAGCATGAATGGTATATGTACATACATGAGTAAATAAATAAGTGCAATGAAACAAGCGCAATGAGATACAGCTTTTTTTTGTCTTTTATTATAAGAATTAGGCGTTTGGAATATGGCCGCGGAAATCCTTTAATGGACGACGGCTGAATACTGAATGACGGACTAGACGCTTGTATTAGGAGTATTTAAATTGCACTCAATATTCGAATCATTTATTCATAATCCCTTGATAATTCTGTTTGTCAATTGCCCCCAAGATCCTGTATAACCGGGTGTCATTATCTGTATATTTGAGATGCTAACGGATATGATGTATTTCCTTTTCGCTCCCTGAAGTCAAAGATCCACCAAAGGGGAAAATCAGCTGTATTCACGGATTGTATTAGCCCCATTCGACGCGTTATAATGTAAAGTGGAAATATTCCGCAGCACGCAGGCAAATATAGCTTTAATTGGTTGATAATTCAGACTGTGTATGACCGTCCCAGTAGCATTAAGGTCCGGGTGAGTTTGGGGATTAATCGAAACTTCGGTCTCTTTGGATTTGACAATATTCTTAAATACCAGGTACATATTCACAATTATATTGGCGTTACTCACAAGTTTCCACCTACATATATCCCACTAACAAATAAAGATGAGTGGTATTTTCAGGACTTTGACTCAAATCATATCATATATACACATGTAATGTGTTTGTCCCATGGCCGAGTCGTACAAGGCGCTTCGCTAGTGACCGCTAGCCGCACACCGCTGAACCGGCATGGGTTCGAGACGCTGCCAGTTACTTGCTAACGGGCGGTGATTCCCTCCGGTTACTCTGGCTTTTTCCACCAACCAAACTGGCTGTCACCATATGAGTTAAATGACCTTGAGTGTGACATTAAACCAAATCCACCCCCACGAACGTATGAGGGATGATTTTATACGACGCTCAGGAATATCAGGATATTCGAACGATATCACTCACCTTTCTCCTGATGTTGATTAATTTATATTATTAATTCAGTCATATCACCGCTGATTTATGGATGACTCTATAACTACTAGGTGTAATGTCAGGTAACTTCATCTGGTGCCTTAATGAGTCAGTATATTCTCTATCGTAATGGCGGCTTGAACAGCTATTATATTGCACAAATGACGGAAATTATCCTTCTACTGGATTATCGCACTGTTCTTTCCTTTGTTCGATTAATATCCAGGGCTAAAGGACATAGTGGTTTGACATACCTTCCCCATGAATAAAGAAGAATCAGCACGATAAAACGAACGGCCTGAAACTGAATTTTCTAGCTTTACTATAACGGGCTGCAACCCGCGACTGAATAACTATTAATAAAATTTGCAATATTTTGATTTGTTGGTTTCGTTTATCAATATATTTACCCAATAATTATCCGAGAAGGTATTGATGCTTCTACGGCTAGCATCAATCAATCTGTTCTATTCCCCAAGATATATAAGCTATAAGGCAGAGACCATATTGGACGAGTTTGTCGCCGGTGGCTGCAGTTGGGAATTTCCATGTGAGAGATACAATTGTTTATTTGGTAAAATACATTTCTATGAGAAGTTCGTTCGAATTAAAAAAAAACAAAAAAATAAACTTCATCATGCAACATTGGTATGTCTGCCCACCTAAAAGCAGTGATTATGCTCATTTATTTCCCTTCCGCTCACTTGCTCCCTAATCGAGGGATAGTAACCCTGTAAGAATGCTAGTTTGTACTACTCTGTAAATATGGACAGTCATTCTAGTCAAAGTTCAAGAAAGAATAAATAAAAAAACATTACTAAAGTGGTTAAAACCAGATCATATATTTACTGAAGACAAGCTTATGGATATAAACAGTTCTTTCTCAAGTGAGGAATATACATATGCAAAGATAGTGAATCTAGCATAATGATCCAGACATGAAGAGGATTTATAGGAACGCGCTATAACCAGCACAACAAAACATTACGGGAGCAGTGACATAATCAAGACAATGATGATGAGGAACAGTGACATATTCAACACAATGACATAATCAAGACAGTGATGATGAGGAACAGTGACATATTCAACACAATGACATAATGAAGACCATGAATGCTGAGGAATAGTGACTTAATCAAAACTGTATGATGCGTAATAAGTATAGTTCTAGTCCGACAGCACATTAGCATTAAAGTAAGAATGGCTAATTTGAAAAAAAGCAGCACTTGAACTGAGTGTGATATGGGGACAGAGTTCACATGTGAGTTGGCCGTGTCGCTCATTATAGCGTGAAGTATACATGACTTACGGGACAATAGTTTCTGATCTATTGGAAGAGGTTAGAATATCAGTTGAACATGCTGGTTTGAATGTTGTCTTATGTCGTTCATCTGCTCTGTCGTATCAGAGTTATCGTATGGCCTTGCTGTTAACAACAACAGTGGTGTGATTACATTGCGGCACGCGACATTTCGACACAAATTGATGGGTGCAACATTTCGGTTATTTTATTTCAGCTGTGATTGTCCAGATTTCAAATTTGACCGCTAATCAAAGAAATAAATAAGAGAAATACATATGGCTGCTACATTAATACCATTCAAATCTATTAAAACTATGCATGAGATACAGCTTAGATCAGTATGACTACATATCCTTAGGGATACAGAGCCCTCCTGCAGACAATTTTACACACACTCTTGGATTTCTCTTTATACAGTCAAAAATAAGCCTCATAGCTATGGCAATGAAAGAGTATTTATTTCTCAAGGATTCCAAATATATATTTTTTTCGCTATAAACCTATTTTGTGTGCAGATATTTGGAGTTTAATCAAATGAATTTCTAAAATGAGCCTTCTTTTTAAAATGGCTATTTCCAATAAAGTATTTCACTTATCGTCACATACATCATCATTTCTAGTAGAAGACAACTCCAACAGGAAATATTGTCTCAGTTTTTTAAGTTTTGGTCTAGTTCTTGTTCTATTGACTTTCAATGAAAAATTTCTCTATAAAATCGAGTAACTCCCAGTGTTAAACTTGAAGCTGAATTAAAAACGAACTATTACAAGTATAGAAATTCTGAGACACGGTCAAGGAGTACATAGTTTATCAAATAATCACACCAAATTTCAGGTCTCTAAGATAAATATTTTCGAGAAATGTCCATATAAATTAGGTGAAGAAAAAGAATAGCAGAAATCGACCGAAAATGCAAAAGATGCTTAGGGAGTCTCGAATTTTGCTACTGACGCTCAAATTTTATATTGAGATATTTTTTTCAAATGGACATCAAAGTCAAATATTGAGGGATAACTATTTCGAAAATTAAAGTTTGGTATAGTTCCAAAATAGTGTTTTTAATCCGATTTTAACGTACAGAAATGACTGAAACTCGTTCAATGAGCTCGTTTCACACCTTGACGGTCACCGCTCGACGGGTTGTCGAGTAAACGGTCAGTGCATTATGAGTAAATGTCACAGAAGTTTTGTATATAAATATCCGCCTCAATACACACTGATATACTTCCCTCTGCTCTTTCACTGTTATTTATTATTTAATTATTTATTTTAATATCTAGCACCGCAAAAGATCTTAAATTAACGAAGAAGTGTACCGTGAAATATAAATAAAACATTGAGTTGATGGGCCGCGAAATCCGTATGGGATGCGGCCCTTAAACTACAAGTTCAATCAAAAATCACACATATTTCATGCATTCACTCACTGCCACATAAGTGATAGTAGTAGGTAGAAGACGGGAGAGCGCGCGTTTTCCAGGGAGGTAACTCTTGGTCCCCTTTTTTCCAGGTTAAAGGTATAGGGGACGCCCCATCGCTTTTCACCTCTGGGGCGCCTGGGGCGCCAGGGGGCGCCACCAGCTCAAGGTCACGTGGAGGTCAAAAGTAGTTCTGGCAACCTGTAACCTTTGTATTCCTCCGCGGACAGAACGTAGTCCCATGTCAACCAAGTGACTTCCAATGTTAATGTATGGGGTTTTTCCCACAATGTCGTGGGTGATCAAATTCTCCGGCATTCTCCGGCAATCTTCAGGGGCGAGAGGGGTCCCTAGTGTACCGATTGGGTTGTATGAGGTATCAATGTGAAACATTCGTGAAGGGGCATCTGATGGGGTGGGTGTGGGGTTGAAATATCGTCATTCTGCGCATGCGCGGTAGACCAAGGGTATGGAAATAGTCGTTTTGGGGTCTAGGGGAGCCACTAGTGGTCCGATTGGGTTGTATGCGGTATCAATGTGAAGCCTATGTGAGGGGGCATTCGATGGGCTGGGTGCGGGGTTGGAATATGGTCATTCTGCGCATGCGCGGTAGACCAAGGGTATGGAAATAGCCGTTTTGGGATCTAGGGGAGCCCCTAATGGACCGATGGGGTCGTATGAGGTATCAATGTGAAGCCTATGTGAGGGGGCATCCGAGGGGCTGGCTGTGGGGTTGGAATATGGTCATTCTGCGCATGCGCGGTAGACCAAGGGTATGGAATACACGTTTAGGGATCTAGGGGAGCCCCTAGTGGGTCGATGGAGTCGTATGAGGTATCAATGTGAAGCATTCGTGAAGGCGCATCCGACGGGCTGGGTGTGGGGATGAAATATCGTCATCCTGCGCATGCGCGGTAGACCAAGGGTATGGAAATAGACGTTTTGGGGTCTAGGTGGGTCCCTAATGGACCGATGGGGTCGAGTGAGGTATCAATGTGAAGCCTATGTGAGGGGGCATCCCACTGGGTGGATGTGGGGTCGGAATATCGTCATTCTGCGCATGCGCAATAGAGAAAGGGTATGAAAATAGACGTTTTGGGATGTAGGTGAGCCCCTAATGAGCCGATGGAGTTGAGTGAGGTATCAATGTGAAGCCTATGTGAGGGGGCATCCGATGGGCTGGGTGTGGGGTTAGAATATGGTCATTCTGCGCATGCGCGGTAGACCAAGGGTATGGAAATAGCCGTTTTGGGATCTAGGGGAGCCCCTACTGGACCGATGGGGTCGTATGAGGTATCAATGTGAAGCCTATGTGAGGGGGCATCCGAGGGGCTGGGTGTGGGGTTGGAATATGGTCATTCTGCGCATGCGCGGTAGACCAAGGGTATGGAATACACGTTTTGGGATCTAGGGGAGCCCCTAGTGGGTCGATGGAGTCGTATGAGGTATCAATGTGAAGCATTCGTGAAGGCGCATCTGATGGGGTGGGTGTGGGGTTGAAATATCGTCATTCTGCGCATGCGCGGTAGACCAAGTGTATGGAAATAGCCGTTTTGGGATCTAGGGGATCCCCTAATGGACCGATGGGGTCGTATGAGGTATCAATGTGAAGCCTATGTGAGGGGATATCCGAGGGGCTGGGTGTGGGGTTGGAATATGGTCATTCTGCGCATGCGCGGTAGACCAAGGGTATGGAAATAGCCGTTTTGGGATCTAGGGGAGCCCCTAATGGACCGATGGGGTCGTATGAGGTATCAACGTGAAGCCTATGTGAGGGGGCATCCGAGGGGCTGGGTGTGGGGTTGGAATATGGTCATTCTGCGCATGCGCGGTAGACCAAGGGTATGGAATACACGTTTTGGGATCTAGGGCAGCCCCTAGTGGGTCGATGGAGTCGTATGAGGTATCAATGTGAAGCATTCGTGAAGGCGCATCCGACGGGCTGGGTGTGGGGATGAAATATCGTCATTCTGCGCATGCGCGGTAGACCAAGGGTATGGGAATAGACGTTTTGGGGCCGAGTGGGGGCCCTAATGGACCGATGGGGTCGAGTGAGGTATCAATGTGAAGCCTTTGTGAGGGGGCATCCCACTGGGTGGATGTGGGGTCGGAATATCGTCATTTTGCGCATGCGCAATAGAGAATGGGAATGAAAATAGACGTTTTGGGATGTAGGTGAGCCCCTAATGAGCCGATGGAGTTGAGTGAGGTATCAATGTGAAGCCTATGTGAGGGGACATCCGATTGGACTAGGATCTCGGCCGTTGTCAACAGTCTGCGCATGCGCAGACAGGGAATTCTGGGAAAAGGGTGTGGACATAGACGTGTTAGGGTTTAGGTGAGCCCCTAATGATCCTATGGTGTCGTATGAGGTATCAGTGTGAAGCTGTCGTGAGGGAGCACCCGCCTGGGCTAGTGTGTCGTTCGTTATCAATAGTCTGCGCATGCGCAGTCTGGCCGTAGTATAGAAATAGACGTGTTGGGGTTTAGGTGGGCCCCTATTGGGCCGATGGGATCGAGTGAGGTATCCATGTGAAGCAGTCGTGAGGGAGTATCCGACGGGCTGGGTGTGACGTGGCTCTTGTGAAGCAGCATCCGATTGGAATCAGGGTTCGTCCGTGTTCAAGGGTCTGCGCATGCGCAGTCTGGTCGTAGCATAGAAAGCAGGCATGTTGGGGGATGCGTGGGGGTGTGTGTGTGACCCACCACTAGGGTTCCCTGGTTGGGGTTGGGTGGTGGTGGTGTGGGTTCTGCGCACAGACGTCACTTCCGGGTTTTACTAAAACTACCTTCGAACACAGAAGAGTTCCAATGTTCCCCCTTAGACGTAGGACCCGGCCCGGGCCCGGCCCGGCCCGGCCTGGCCCGGCCCGGCCCGGCCCGGCCCGATATACAGAGCTTGAACCCCAAAAAGGGGATTGTAAATTAACCTGGGAATGATGGGCAGTTCCATTTGGACCAATCAGCGGTCGAGAAAAAAGGGCCAATGAGCGATCGCTAAAAGAACCAATGGACGGGTACTAGAATTTCGCTCACGTCTGCGCCTACATCCGGGTACTAGAATGCTTTCGCCTATAGTGAAATCTCATGTTAAATGAAATCCTATACAAAATAACATTACACTACCGAACAATCACGGACTTTTACGAAGGGCCGTCACAGGGCGTAGTAGAAAAAAGCGCATTTCTAACCTTATTGACCTTATGGCGCAAGCGAGTATAACAAGTGCCCATGACTCACACGGTGTATAAAACCCTACCCAACAGGTACACTATAAAGCCACTTCTCTAACCGTTCGCTTTTCATTCCCGACCATGGCAGCGAGCGGAACAGAGCTTGCGTTATTCCAACTGACGTCCGACGTCTACCTCATCGTCAATGACGATCACCTGGAGCTGGTCCAAGACGCACCGCAGAAGGTGAAGATTTTGTTATCGCTATCAGGCTGGACTCTATTGACACGATTGTTACAGGGAAAAGAACCCGAAAGGGATTTCGGTGTGCACATACGCACTGCTGGAGAGGATTCCCTTTTTCCCCGGTTGGAACAGAGTGGTGGTACCTATATCACACTCTGTCCACCCTTATGGATGGCACTGAAAGATGTACTTCCCGAGGTGGATGACTTACTACACCCCGAGGTGAAAGAAGGGACTGTGGCTACCCGGAGGCTTACACCTGGCTGCACCCTATTGTTGTACCCCAAACGAGTGGACCTCATCGATAGCGGACTTAGGTGTTGGTGTACGCCTGAACCCAAAGCGCACGTCTCTTTGTCACCGGAAGGATGGACTACCTTGAAACGGGTGTTGTTGGGTGACCTGCACGGTGATAGCATTCACCTGTGTGACGACGTCTACATTTTCTGCGGTCCCTTTTTCGCTCGACTCCTCTGTCTGAACGACGGTGGTTTTACCCTGGACCCCGATCTATGGACGGCTTTGGAACAAGTAGTCCCCATTGTCGATAAGGTACTATCTCTATAGGAGCCACATAACCAATCAGAATAGTACATATCACGGACTACACTCGTAGAGCTACGTCTAGGCGCGCATGTGTGACATGGTCTATAAAACACGTCCCTCTGGATCCGACACTTTTATTTCTACGGTTATAGAGCCATGACGGAGATCCAGCCCTATGCGACTCGCATTTTACAGCATGCCACCGTGGTTAATTCACTCACAGGTTACCGAGCAGTGGTTTGGTCCATGTTTGCAGATGGCACCGACAACGAGGGGCGACGCCAGATCCTGAAAGAGTTCACAGAAGCGGTCCTCAACAGAGTGCACTCGATGGAGAGGTGTGCCATCACTCACCACTACTGGACTATGACAGCCATCCTTGATGCTCGGGCTATGGACCACGAGCGCTCACGCCGGAACCAGCGACGGCTGGTTGGCCTCACAATAGTCTTTGCCCTATTGACGCTGGCGCTGTGGCATTGACAATGGGACCTCACCATAAATACGAAAGCCAGTCAGAGTGTGTGTCATTCACCGTTCGTCATTGGGTCAACCATGTCAGCTGTCCTACGAGCCATCCTTCCCCCATGAAGATAATGTCACCCTCGTGGAAGACCGTGGAGATGTTTGCTGGTCGCGCCCTAGGACCGTATCGAATACGGTTACGCTACACCGTGATGGCTGGACCAAATTTAAACGGGTGTTGAGCGGTGAGCTCGACGGAAACCTCATCCACATAGACAATGCCATCTACGTATACCGTGGTCCTTTCTTCCCACGCCTGGGCCGTTACCAAGACCCTACGCGAGGCTTCACCCTAGACCCCGATCTGTGGACAGCCTTCGAGAAAGTGGTGCCTACTGTGGACCAGCTGCTTACACCGGACGAGAGGTCAGCTGTTCAGTTGGAGTGGGCTCGTGCCCTGAGTGAAGCGGCGGCAGAACCCATTGAACAAATTACCAAACCTAGCAATGAAGCGGAGGCAGACGATGATGACATTGATTATCCGGCTAGACTCAGTCAGCCCAGTGATATGACCACCCGATCCTTTGATCTCACGGGGTTCCCCCTATAAATACGAGAGACAGTCAAATCTTGTACCATTCACGTACTGACCATGACGGAGTATATAATACGGGCGTATCTCAGCTTAACCTCCGAGGTCTTCCTGCACGTTTATGCGGATAAGGTCGATATCATGGAGGAGGTGGGGGACATCTGTGATGCGGACCTTACACAACCGTGCCCGGCTCACATTCGTCTGTCCCGAGAGGGCTGGACCAAATTCAAACGCGTGTTGTCTGGTGGACTGGACGGCGACCTCATTCACTTGTGTCACGATGTGTACATCCGACGCGGCCCCTTCTTTGCTCAATTGGCTCGGCTAGATTGGGGTACAGTGCATTTTACCCTTCACCTTGATCTATGGTCTGCATTGGAAGATGCCGTGGTAGATGTGGATCATGTGCTTACGGAGGAAGATGGGTCATCAGACGAGTTGGACTGGTCATTTACCATGGACACTGTGCTGGCAGAAGCCAACGAAGAAAATCAGAAAGAAACTCCGGCCCAAGATATTCCCGTTATAAATAAACGATACAGCCAGGGTCCATCATCATTTGCCACCATGAAGCCCTGGGAGAAGGTGTTGGATAACTTATACTACAGTCCCGACAGTCCGGCGGCCTATAGTGCATTGTCGGCTCTCTATCGAGCGGCCAAACCCCACGGGATACAACGTGCCCAAGTCCGAGATTGGTTAAGAAAACAAGACACCTATACCTTACATCGAGCTGTCCGTCGCCATTTTCTACGGAACCGGGTCATCGTGGGAGGAATAGATGCCCAGTGGCAAGCGGATTTGGTCGATATGAGCGCCTTTGCCAAACACAACGATGGGAATCGGTATATCTTGACGTGCATCGATATCCTATCGAAGTATGCGTGGATGGTACCCATCCGGACGAAAACGGGGGCGAATCTCATAGCGGCGTTCAAGGACATCTTCAAGACCGGGCGCAAACCCATGTATTTGCAAACCGACGAAGGCACGGAATTCCTCAAAAGACCGTTCCAACAGTTTCTGAAAGCCCAGAAGGTGTTTTTCTTCCATACGTACAACGAGACCAAGGCTTCCGTGGTGGAAAGGTTCAACAGGACATTCAAAGGCCGTATGTATAAATATTTCACCTATAAGAATACAAGGCGGTACATCGATGTTCTCCCGAAACTTGTGAGTGGTTACAATCGAGCCTATCACTGGAGTACAGAGAGAGCCCCCATTACCGTCACCCAACGCAATGAAGTCCGGCGTGTCTTGTACCCCATACAATCGCAACGAGCATCGAAGGAGATGTTCAAGGTTGGGGACCCTGTACGGATCAGTAAAGTCAAAGGTCAATTTGAGAAAAGTTACTTGCCCAACTTGAGCGATGAGCACTTCCTGATTAAACGGCGCCTACCCCGACCGCAGCGAGTCTATGAACGGGAAGATCTTCAAGGGGAACCGTTGCTAGGGACGTTTTACGAGACGGAATTACAGCCTGTCGTAAAAACACAGCAAGACTACTACACGGTGGAGCAGATTTTGAAAACGGAACGTCGGCGTGGCAAACTGTTTCATTTCGTCAAATGGCAAGGCTGGCCCAGTTCCTTCAATTCCTGGGTGGCGGCCAACCAGGTGAAACGACTATAAAGCCAAACACCACTACCGTCATCCTTCATTCCACGTTCGACCACGGTGCTATGGACAAGCAGCAGCTGCATCTGAACACAGCGTCTCCCAAAACGCGCTAAGCGCAAGTGGGCTTTGTGGTGATAGTGCTAACCCTGCTGAGTGTGTTGTACGGAGGTGTGTTTTACGACGTAGCCTATGTCAGCACGCTACTTAACCAACTGAGAACACCAGCCACCAGTGAAACCGGTGTACATATAGCACCAGTCAACCCCGTACCGAGCCCAGTCACCACCACACCCCGTGTACAAGCCACGTCCAGCTCCACACCAAGCTCCACACCTACACCAAGTACACCCACTACGTCTGAAAACCCACCGGATTTCGTCCCTCACAGTGAACAGACAACGACGACCGACGTTGTACCCACCACCATCATCACTCGCAGTGAACAGACAACGACGACCGACGTTGTACCCACCACCACCACTCCAGTTCACTCGTACCAAATTTACAAGAGCGGGTTACCACGACAGCGGATACAGCTCAAACCATGGACCCTCGGTGGCAGCATCCCTTCACTTGCGTCATCGCACGACCGACGGGTTCCGGCAAAACGCACTTCGTCCGGAAGCTCCTTCAACACGCCGACAGCATGATCACCCCACCCATTGCCCGAGTCTTGTGGTGTTACGGAGAATGGCAGCAATGCCCCACATCACGTTCGTGGAAGGCCTACCCAACCTGGCCGATTTGGAACCGGACACCTTGGTGGTTCTGGATGATCTCATGGCGGAGACGGATGCGCGGATCACCCAACTCTTTACCAAAGGCAGCCATCATCGACGGCTCAGCATCATCTACATTGTGCAAAATCTGTTCAGTAAAAACAAAGAACATCGGAACATCAGCTTAAATGCCCACTACCTGGTGGTGTTCAAAAACCCGAGAGATACCACTCAACTGTTGCACCTGGCGAGACAGATATATCCCGGCCGCACACCGTTTGCGTTGGAAGCCTTCAAAGATGCGACAACCCCTCAGCACGGGTATATGCTCTTCGACCTCAAGCAAGCCACCACCGATCACCTTCGACTACGGACCGGCATCTTTCCCGGAGAGGCCCACCACGTGTACATGCAAAAATAATGTAAACACACCCACAGTGGCTCCCCCAGCTGGAGTGTGTGTGTTTGATGATGGAGATAATAAAAAGAATGAATACCACAGCATGGTTGACTTTGTCTCTGTTCTCTGAGGTAGATAAAAAGGACAGAGTTGTGGGTTCTGGCCATTAGTTGTACATGATGTCTGCGCGAGTACGGAAGCACGCCCCGACGCTCCGTGTATTGAAGACGGCCCCACCCGAGTTGGTCCGAACCATTGTACGCGGTGCGGACCCTGACCTTGTACGCTGTCTGTGCGAGATCGGGTACAACCTGTTAAAAGGCAACGTACCACTGACTCCGGCTCAGAAGACCAAGTTGGCCAAGCATAAGACAGGTCTCCGAACCCTAGTCCAGAAGCGGGTCCCTCAAACACAAAAGAAAAAGGTGTTACAGAAAGGCGGCTTTCTCGGGGCCATCTTAGCACCGTTGGCCGCTTCCGTGTTGGGTCCAGTATTGGGTGGACTCTTCGGCCGACAATGAACCACACGAAAAAAATGGTCCTCGTCGAACCACGGTTCCTTCAAAACCTTCAATCGCCCTACCCTGTCCCACCTACGGTGAAGACCATAAACACCCTCGATGGAGAGATGCAACAGATCTTACAGAGACTGGGGTTAAGCGACAGTGAGAAAGTACAACGGTACAATGAGACGCTTCAACGGTACATGACGTTCATGGACCAATACAAAACCCTCTCTACTCCACCACCACCACCACCACCACCACCACCACCACATGACACACCGCCGACCTCAGCACCGCTCCAACAGCCGCCATTACCAGGGGTACCATCCACAGCCCCACAGTGGGTGGAAGACCAAGTGCTGAAGAGTGTACCTGCATCGTTCAAGAAACAAGCTGGCCTGGTATTACAACGGATGAAACAGAATCCTAACATGAATTGGAATGATAAAGGCGAAATACTGGTACTGAATCAGGTGGTCCCCGGGACCCGCATGACGGATTTAGTGAATGACCTGATGCGTAAACGCAGGTCGCACACGGATCCTCGAGGATGGGAGGACTTCGCTCAAGGCGTGAAAGACATGCATGTACCACAGGAATTGGTGGGGAACCCCCACCGCTGGGCCTTTATGCAGGGAACCCAGCAATCGCCGAGTGGCCCACTACCTTCTTGGGAATCCGAATGGGAACCGGAGTCACCCCCCCAAAACACCACCACCACAACGGGCACCTTCTTTTCAGATCTTTAAAAAACCATCCTTGATCAGGACACCCCACATCCCCAGAGCCGTGACACGTAGCAAGTCAACGCGACGAACACGACGCCGAACACAACCGCCCAAGGCCTGGAACACCTATTAAAACCAACAGCAGCAGCAGGACAGCTCAGTCGCCATGTTTTACCTCACCCTACCCAGTAACAGTTCGCTGGATGTGTTTCCTGACAACACCTTGGCCAAGTACGTGACCCAGTTACCGCAACCGTTGCATTTACCTGGGCGCTGGGAATGTGGCCTCGTGGATATCCAATACCCTTACTCGTGGTACAACGTGCGAGCCAATGAAGTGTGGTACGAGGTGACCTACGAAGGAAAAGACACCCGACTCACCCTCCTCGAAGGCCAATACGATACTCCCAAGGAGTTCATGGGTGGGCTGTCAAGACTGTTGCATTATAATGCTCTACGGGAGGTCACGAATACTTCAATTACAAGCGTCTAGTCCGTCATTCATAATCCAGCCGTCGTCCATTAGAGAATATCCGCGTCCATAATCCAAAGACCTATTCCATTTTCCATATATCAGTATTAGCATCAAATTCAAAAAGACAATCATAGTATACAAAATCATAGGCTTGTTTCCTGCAAGAGAGAAGCGGTCAACAGTTTTCAATGATGCCGGCAAGACATCATGATGTTCCAAAAATATCAAATCCGTATCGCTGATCAGTATTCTTAATCTATAATATTCGTTGTAAAGTCGTCATCTAAAGAATGATGTATCTCAGCCACGCTTTGATTGTGACTGTTCATATGAGTACCATGAGGTTCCTGAAGTACATGGGTTCATACGGCCCCTAGCCCCGGGTTAAGCGGAATTAGACACAAGTTACGAAACGTAGCGCCATAGATCTTGCACGCTACGTTCGTATTTTGCTATCAGCATGCGATATGTATCGCCAAATTTGAGAAACTTTGAGTGTAGGCGCTTGGTGGAATAGCCCTGTTTTTTAAGTTTCTGCACCAGTGTTTTGTGACGTTGATTAAAATCGTCACATTTAACACAGGATCTAGCAAATGCTACTAAGCGAGATATGTATACGCCATATGCAGGTCCCACTGGAATATTACTGTCCAGAAAGGGATAGTTTACGATGTCGAAATTGTAATCATCTCTTTTGTCATAAAGTCGACGAGAGAGAATGCCCGCTTCATTTTTATAGAGATGTAGATCTAAATATGATGTGCCTGTAGGGCTATCTGTAGTTTCCTTCAAATCCAGTGAAGGTGGATATATATCCTTCACTGCCTCATTTATATAGCGGTTATCCACAGCGAGAAGATCGTCTATATAGCGTTTGGTGAATGAGAAGGAACGGGCTTTGAATGGATCGGTTTTTGAAAGCGCCTGCATATAGTCATATTCATAAGAGAACAGATACAGGTCAGCCAACAGGGGTTCACAATTAGTACCCATTGGAATACCTATATGCTGCTGATATATTGTGTTGCCAAATTTCACATAGATATTTTTAATGAGAAATTCAAGCAACTCTATAAACAAAGAAACATCCCATGAATGATATCTCTTGTATGTAGTCGAGCTAAAGAATGCTTTATGGCTTCCGACATTAATATATCTACGATCAGTTTTCTTGAACACAGATACTATTAATGAACTTATACGGTCAATAAGGTCCTGATGAGGGATTGTAGTATAGAGAGTCGAGAAATCCCATGTGGATACATGTCTGTACGGTATGTGACCTTTAGCATCAAGTTCTTCCGTAACCCATCAAATCCTTTAGCTTCAAGAATCACGTGGACTTCGATTACAACGCACACAACGACAAGGCACAGCTTATCGTCACCGCCAACGCGAGTGTCGTACTGAGTCCTATCCTACAGCAAATGCTGGGTTTCGATCTACGGACGTTCGCTGGTCCCACCGCCCACCAAGGCGAGATCCCGATGGATATGAAGTCGGGTATGTACGGACTCTACGTCTATTCGGACGTGGTGGACAACCACATCGTGGGCGATATCAACACACCTCTGTTACGGGTGGTGCCCATTAAAAAGACGTATAGAGATCAAGTCACCCACAGTTTCACCCACATGCTCTACCTACCCGTACGACAAACCGACATCAACACTATCACGGTGGATAGAAGAGATGACACGGGACGACCGGTGGCATTCGAACGCGGGAAAGTGGTGCTGACACTTCATTTTCGACAAGCACGTGCTCCCCACTTTGTATAATGAAGGTGCCTTACGAGTGCGATGCACGCAGCTATATGGACTATTATGCCCATCAAGCCGTCGGTGGCCTTCCGGTCTTTAGTGGTGCACGCATGCAACGAGGACATGGACTGGGGAACATACTCGGGAGCATCGTCAAAACGTTCCTGCCCTTGGTGACGCGTGGGGTGAAAGCAATCGGCAAACAAGCGGTACGCAGTGGGCTGCAAGTCGCCGGTGATGTCTTTGGGGGTACGGCACCCAAAGAAGCCTTGAAACGGCGGGCCAAAGAAGCAGGAGGCGTCTTGGTGGCCAAAGCACAACGCACTGTAGGGAATAAAAGACCTGCACCACCGAGACGACGCACCAGTCGACGACCGACCCAGAGACGACGTACATCGAAGACCCAGGATATCTTTTCTTAAAACATGTCCTTGATCCACGCAGAATCCTGCCCCTCCACCAACAGTGAATTCGATTTGTGGACCGTCCCGCCCACACCGACCAGTGCCGAACAAGGATTATGGGTGGAGCATCTCCCGCTCTCCAGCATCAACGAAACAGGGCCCATCGAGTTCACCATCAGTAATGCGGATACGGCCTCTGTGGATTTAGCCCATACACACTTGTATGTGAAAGCCAAGATCGTCAATGGAGATGGCTCCAGAATCGTCGACCAAGCAACGGTGGGACCGACGAATCTGTGGCTGCACTCGATGTTTCAACAGGTGGATATATTTCTCAGCGACAAACTCATCAGTGATTCGACCAACACGTACCCCTATCGAGCCTACATCGAGACGATGTTGTCGCATGGGCGAGAGGCTAAAAAATCTCAACTGACAGCCGCTTTGTTCTACCAGGACACAGCCCAGCACATGGGCGTAGAGAACGACAATGTGGGATATAGCAAACGGAAGGCTTTGACCGCGAACGGCGTCTCGGTTGATCTCATGGGTCGACTGCACGCAGACATGTTCATGCAAGACCGGTACCTGTTGAACAAGATCCCGATCAAAAACCGACTGATACGGGCGCCTCCGACCTTCGCCTTGATGGCCACTAACGTAGACGGGCATGCCGCTGACTATAAGATTGTCATCCAAGACGCAGTCCTGTATCTCCGAAAAGTGAAACCGAATCCAGCCGTTCAATTGGGACACCTCAAAGCCTTGGAAGCAAAACCAGCCCAGTACCCTATCCGACGTGTGCAAACCAAAGTGTTCTCTGTGTCTGCTGGAAATATGAGCGCCAACAAAGAAAACCTGTTCCTTGGGGAACTACCCACGCGATTGATCCTGGCCTGTGTGGAAAATACCAGTTTCAGCGGAGCCTACCCAGAGAACCCGTTTGACTTTAAACATTTCGGCATCAATTTTGTGGCCCTGCATGTGGATGGACAACAGGTCCCAGCCACGGCCTTAACACCGAACTTTGGGCGCGCGAATTTCATTCGAGCCTATCAGAGCCTGTTTACAGCTACCGGTCAAATCAGCCAAGACGAAGGGAATATGATCAGTCGGGAGGACTACGCGAACGGATACACGTTGTTCTGTTTCGATCTGATCCCCACCTTAGAGAACGACCATCAGCTGGCCCTCGCCAAGCAAGGCAATTTACGGTTGGAAATCCACTTTGCACGAGCCCTCCGGAGCACCGACAATGTGATCTGCTACGCCGAGTTTGACAACATCATTCAAGTGGACAAAGCGCGCAACGTCCTGTGTGACTTCTCCACCTAACATGGATACAGACCAGATAATCACCGTGCTGAAGAATGACCCAGAGACACGTATGGTCTTTCAAGGGGTGTTCGCCCGAGATGTGTTCCCATTAGACCGTATTATCCTGCTGCTGACGTTCTCAACACGGACCCGATGGATCGGCCCGGTGAACATTGGGTGGGCGTGTACTTGACAGAACAGCAGGGCGAATACTTTGACCCGTACGGCCTGCCACCCCTCCATCCCGATTTAATAGACTTCATGGATCAAGGCACAGAGACGTGGTGTTGGAACAGTCAAACGTTGCAAAGCCTGACCAGTAGCGTGTGCGGATCCTTATCTACCATCGTACCCCAAGGCCGAGGACCGCGATGTACTCGTATATGACTGGGCCGCCGATTATTTCAATGTACAAGCCCCGTTTCCGGGCCGGGTCCTACGTCTAAGGGGGAACATTGGAACTCTTCTGTGTTCGAAGGTAGTATTAGTGAAACCCGGAAGTGCCGTCTGTGCGCAGAACCCACCCCACCACCACCCAACCCCAACCAGGGACCCCTAGTGGTGGCTCACACACACACCCCAACGCGTCCTCCAACATGCCTGCTTTCTATACTACGACGAACACGGACGAACCCTGAGTCCAATCGGATGCTGCTTCACAAGCGCTTCAACATAAGACCTCATACGACTCCATCGGACCCATAGTGACCCCTGTCGGCGCACAAATTGTCTATTTCCATACACTTTCTCTACTGCGCATGCGCAGAATGACGTCAGTTCCACGTCACACCCAGCCCGTCGGATACTCCCTCACTCCTGCTTCACATGGATACCTCACTCGATCCCATCGGCCCAATAGGGGCCCACCTAAAGCCCAACACGTCTATTTCTATACTACGGCCAGACTGCGATAACGAACGACACACTAGCCCAGGCGGATGCTCCCTCACGACAGCTTCACACTGATACCTCATACGACACCATAGGTTCATTATGGGCTCACCTAAACCGTAACACGTCTATGTCCGCACCCTTTTCCCAGAATTCCCTGGCTCCGCATGCGCAGACTGTTGACAACGGCCGAGACCCTAGTCCAATCGGATGCCCCCTCACATAGGCTTCACATTGATTACAACACATATAAGGGAAGTGGGAAGAGGTGCCGACATACTGACTGCGTCACATGACTTCACAGAATAGTCTTCTGGTTAACCTATTCTAAAGCACATACCAAGAATCTAACGATTCGTAATATGTGTTGTATCTCAGGTACGCTTTTATTGTACCTGTTCATGTGGCAACTTGGATGATATGACCACACGGCCCCTAGCACCGGCATAAGCGGTATTAGATACAAATCTAGAGAGCTATGATGGAAATGCTCTGACAACTCGTATACTGGTAATTGGTGAGCTGTTTCGCTGTGACA
Source organism: Hanleya hanleyi (assembly GCA_036873755.1). Taxonomy (NCBI): domain Eukaryota; kingdom Metazoa; phylum Mollusca; class Polyplacophora; order Lepidopleurida; family Hanleyidae; genus Hanleya; species Hanleya hanleyi. The sequence continues at coordinate 23,122 of JAVTVY010036700.1, read as the reverse complement.
ACTCGTACATTGGAGATTGGTGAGCTGTATCGTCGTCAGATGTAAATGACGGCATTTAACACAAAAGACTAGTCTGTAAGGCCCGATGTCGACCCAGCATCAACTTCCCACAAGTGCCAACATATATCAAAGACCAAAGGTCTGTACAGGGGGCGGGCCTCGGGGACGAAACGTCCACCAGCAGAATCTCGCCATATACAGGAAAAAATTACAACACATATAAGGGAAGTGGGAAGAGGTGCCGACATACTGACTGCGTCACATGACTCACTCAACTCCATCGGCTCATTAGGGGCTCACCTACATCCCAAAACGTCTATTTTCATACCCTTTCTCTATTGCGCATGCACAGAATGACGATATTCCGACCCCACATCCACCCAGTGGGATGCCACCTCACATAGGCTTCACATTGATACCTCACTCGACCCCATCGGTCCATTAGGGCCCCCGCTCGACCCCACATCGTCTATTCCCATACCCTTGGTCTACCGCGCATGCGCAGAATGACGATATTTCATCCCCACACCCAGCCCGTCGGATGTGCCTTCACGAATGCTTCACATTGATACCTCATACCACTCCATCGACCCACTAGGGGCTCCCCTAGACCCCCAAACGTGTATTCCATACCCTTGGTCTACCGCGCATGCGCAGAATGACCATATTCCAACCCCACACCCAGCCCTTCGGATGCCCCCTCACATAGGCTTCACATTGATACCTCATACGACCCCATCGGTCCATTAGGGGCTCCCCTAGATCCCAAAACGGCTATTTCCATACCCTTGGTCTACCGCGCATGCGCAGAACGACCCTATTCCAACCCCACACCCAGCCCATTGGATGCCCCCTCACATAGGCTTCACATTGATACCTCACTCAACTCCATCGGCTCATTAGGGGCTCACCTACAACCCAAAACGTCTATTTTCATACCCTTTCTCTATTGCGCATGCGCAGAATGACGATATTCCGACCCCACATCCACCCAGTGAGATGCCCCCTCACATAGGCTTCACATTGATACCTCACTCGACCCCATCGGTCCATTAGGGCCCCCTCTCGACCCCTAAACGTCTATTCCCATACCCTTGGTCTACCGCGCATGCGCAGAATGACGATATTTCATCCCCACAGCCAGCCCGTCGGATGCGCCTTCACGAATGCTTCACATTGATACCTCATACGACTCCATCGACCCACTAGGGGCTCCCCTAGATCCCAAAACGTGTATTCCATACCCTTGGTCTACCGCGCATGCGCAGAATGACCATATTCCAACCCCATACCCAGCCCCTCGGATGCCCCCTCACATAGGCTTCACATTGATACCTCATACGACCCCATCGGTCCATTAGGGGCTCCCCTAGATCCCAAAACGGCTATTTCCATACACTTGGTCTACCGCGCATGCGCAGAATGACCATATTCCAACCCCACACCCAGCCCATCGGATGCCCTCTCACATAGACTTCACATTGATACCTCATACAACCCAATCGGACCACTAGTGGCTCTCCTAGACCCCAAAATGTCTATTTCCATACCCTTGGTCTATCGCGCATGCGCAGAATGACGATATTTAACCCCAAACCCACCCCATCAGATGCCCCTTCACGAATGCTTCACATTGATACCTCATACAACCCAATCGGTACACTAGGGATCCCTCTCGCCCCTGAAGATTGCCGGAGAATGCCGGAGAATTTGATCACCCACGACATTGTGGGAAAAAACCCATACATTAACATTGGAAGTCACTTGGTTGACATGGGACTACGTTCTGTCCGCGGAGGAATACAAAGGTTACAAGTTGCCGGAACTACTTTTGACCTCCACGTGACCTTGCGCTTGTGGCGCCCCCTGGCGCCCCAGGCGCCCCAGAGGTGAAAGGCGATGGGGCGTCCCCTATACCTTTAACCTGGAACATGAGGCACCAGCGGTGCTACAACTCCTCAGCCCCTTAACAGTCTAGACCAAGATGTTTTTATGGGTGTAGAAGTTTGGATAAATAGCAGTGAGTTATGGCATGCGTAAAGCAAACCCAAGCCACAACTCAAGACAGATGAAAGTGACAAGGTACCCACATATCTACAGGGGGGGGGGGGGAAACAAGTACAGTTGTGATCTTATTGCCATGGCCTGAAGCTAAGTGTCGGACGGGTCTTTTGTCGATTTGTCCTCTGTTTATCTGTTGCCCCATATCCTGTCAAGCAGTTGATGTTAACGTGAAATAGACAATTATTATTAAAAAATATTCACAATATTATTCGCAATTCAACCCCCGTTTTATATATCTTTAAGAAAAAAAACTATAATTTTTTTAAATGTTACACATGGCCCATGGGATGAAAGAAATAACTACAACCGGCTAGAGTTACTGAGCTGTATCACGATGGGATGGGATTTCCGGCTATATATCGGAGCCAGTTCATCTCAGAGAAGTGAAATTCCCCACAGTATCTCTATGTAATTTGTGCATTTTTATTCTGAAATTCGAAGGAAATCTATTCAGAATCAAAACAAACCTCCAATACCTCACATGTTATTTTCATAGTGCCTAGTCACAATTACAAGCGTCTAGTCCGTCATTCATAATCCAGCCGTCGTCCATTAGAGAATATCTGCGTCCATAATCCAAAGACCTATTTCATATTCCATATAACAGTATTAGCACCAAATTAAAAAAGACAATCATAGTATACATAAACCTAAGCTTGTTTCCTGCAAGAGAGAAGCGGTCAACAGTTTTCAATGATGCCGGCAAGACATCATGATGTTCCAAAAATATCAAATCCGTATCGCTGATCAGTATTCATCTTCCAGAGAAGCTTACAACATTGCAAGCCCAACGTCATTGTGCTTTGAAAAAAACCCCCACACATACACGTAAGGTACTATTGGGGATTTTCTTTGATCCTGAACAGATTTCCTTCAAATTTCAGAATAAAATGCACAAATTACATATAGATACTGTGGAGAATTTCACTTCTCTAAGAAAAACTGGCTCCGATAGCCGAAAATCACATCCCATCATAATGTGAGATAGAAACTCCCCTGACGAATCTCCGTTGGTAATGCATTAGCGTCAGTGCAACAGCAACAACAACAACAACAACAACAACGACGGCGATGATGTTTGTGTTGATTTATTGGGTTGGCCATACCTTTCGCTATCTTCCATGAAGTATATTTTAGAAGACTTGTTATGCGAGACACCGCTTGTACTGGCCGACGACCACAGATCATTTTACAACTGAAAACTCAAATCCATCATCGGACGTGTTGGCAGGAAGCACAAACACATGGGCACTACTTTCGTTTTTGACTACTTTCGTTTTTGACAGAATCTCACAGGTTCCTACAATTCTGTTACAAGAGAAAGTACAAGTTGCCCTTTTCCGATAAAACAGGCGTTTATTATCGTTCAAATCCATTCTGAGAACTTTTAGACGAAATAACAGGTCGATTTTCACAGTTTTAATATCGGACTATTTTTTTCTCAACAGCGTAGGGATACGACAATTAGTCTGGGAATACAGTACCACTGAATATGCAGAAGAATATAGACCTCTACACCAAACCAATGACCAGTCATTCACTACACTGAACCAATGGCTGAAATACAACTTTACTATGGAGTTCTTGATTGGCTACAAGCTAGTAAGAGTATGTAAATCAGTATAAAATTAGGGCTAATGTATGCATACTTGTAGATCCGTTTTTAGGAGACTGGAAAATGGTAGAAAAATAAAAAAAATTGTAAAAAAATAATTAACGACCGGTTAGACCTGAAAGTCTCAAAGGCACAAGTAAAAAATAAAAGGATCATAACCTGTAAGTTTTATGAACTTCCTAGAAATAGTTACCGAGATACGGCTCGGACAGACGGACAGACACATCCCCAGGGCTACAACAATATTCCTGAGCCCGTAGGGCTGAGGAGTAAAAAAGGGGGACCAAGAGTTACCTCCCTGGAAAACGCGCGCTCTCCCGTCTTCTACCTACTACTAGTGATAAACGATTCTTGAAAGTGCAAGCCGGATAATGCCTAAATACAAACCCCGACAGCTCCATCGAGGAAGACCAGGTCCGTCTGGAACTTAACGCGTGCCACTTGTATTTGCCATCGACAATTTGGGGTAGGTAACACTAGTCTTGATGCTCGATTTGCAAAATAAATTTGCACATGATAATAACTGACGTAATTCTAATGTTATAACAACTACGAAAAGATTATTTATCGGAATATTTGACCAATCAAACTATGGACGTACCAGAATGGGTATAAACCTAATATGTATGTGTGTATGTACCAAAAAATCCCCGGTCGCTGTAATCATATCTTTTGATTATACATCAAATTAAATGATTAATCTCACTCATCATGAAATTGTACATGTACGTATTGCGGTATCTCGCGGGTTCGAATTCCGCTTGGGACTCGACCAATTCTCAGCACTAGAATTTGTGTTATACTAAGATAATGTAATGTCAAAATAACGAAAGTACTGTTATATGATCACTTCGTAAATGAAAAAAAAAAAAATAATAAAAAAGATCCTGTACGTATCTGTTACAGTCCGATTGATGGGGATTTGCTAAAATATCTACAATATCTAAAACTAACTTGACGCCATCAACACTATTTATGATATGTCTAGGTTGAGAACGCATGGCATGGAAGTAGAATTATCGGTCCGTGGGGCAGACCTATATTGAAGTGAAGTTCTGGTAAAGCGAGGAAGTCTCGAACTTGCAAACTTGAGCTGAGTTTTGGTAAAGTTATGATGGAACCATTATCCTGCATCTAAATGATGAAAATATCGCCGATAAATCGCAGACAGAAGAGTGGCATAGAGGGCTAGATTCGGAGTTCTGGTTCTGTTTGTAAAATTGTCGTACTCTTCGGACATGTGTGTGGCAGGTATCGATCATCGCCATTTGAAATACGTATGTACTAAATTGGCCAGTTTCACGCGGTTTTGATGGATCAAGCGCCGTCATATACATGCACCTGGTTTACGCATGCAGAATCATGGAATGCCGCCTGTGACGCAGCTTTGAGAGCATGCGGGAATTCAATGGAAAGTAACTTTTTCATATACATGTGCTGTCAAATGGCGAAAATATCAAATTCAGTATACCGGTACGAATTAAAGGATAGTACTCGCTGAATCCTTGTGTTTATCAGTAATCTCTAGTTACATATTACAATGGCATATATCACAATATTAACAATACCTTATATTTACATGTACTTTATATTTCCGTAATAAAAGAGCACAAACATGGGGATACTAGTAGGTGTTTCCAAATTATTATCATAAGTTCTTTGAGAGGCATTATAGAAGTTGGAAACCAGTAACCAAATGAATTTTTATGGATAACAACTTCTTCATTCATTAGCTGGTAAAGTTCCGCTGTAGTAATTAACAACGTTTTCAAACCAAGCTACAGCGAAACGTCTCCAAGTAAGAAACGAAATATTGCTGGTTGTGTATCACCATAGTTACTAACAACGTTTTCAAAAAAAAAAAAGAAAAAAAACAAAATGAAAAAAAGAAAGAAATGAAAATGCTACTAGTTATACAACGGAAAGATACCAGCCAATAAGGGGAGAATAGCTGATGACGTTCAGTGGTAGTTACAAACAACGTTTTTAAACAAAAGTGCCCGACGGCGTTTTATGTTGTTGCTATTGGTTTCGCTTATCCAGAATTGCAAGCTTCCAGCTTCTTTTCTTTCCTAAGAATGGGTACATTTTTCTTCTTACTATTTTTCACATTTGTATACAAATGTAATTGTTTTCACCGGAAATATTTTGTTTCTGGGGTTATACTAATAGATACTAATTGTATTGATTGATTCGTTTCCAGTTAATATGTATGTGGCGTCGAGATTAATTTTCCATTTTGTTTGGCTTTTTCTTGGAGCTTCATGAGTTGATTCCACCAATAATCGTCTAATTTGTATTAGTGAGGTCTGTCCGATTGAATTTGAAATGATTCTGATTTTATTTCTCATAACACGATATAGCCTGCTTCTGAAATGTGTGTACTGAGATCGCAATTTTTCGATGAACTGTCACAGCCGCCATTTCAAATATTCACGCAATGCTTCGTTTGAATTAATATGCAAATAAACTCAAAATGATTATGGAATGATTAGCTTTAACGTGAAGTAGCTCGCATTTGAAATGTGATTTGTTATGTACCATTTGTTCTAAATGATAATTTAGATATTTTTAGACTAGTTTTTTAAAACAATGGATTATAAAAATTCTGGGGATCACTATTAGTGGCACCTATGTAGCATTTACCTTCGCCCTTGCCCTGAGATATAACTTTCCCAAATTAACCGTGCGTAAAATAACCATTGAGTACGCCTATGAAAGCATTATTTCTTAAATACAAGCATGAGTCCTAACATTGAGTAGTCAACCGACGTCCACAAAGTATTGTCAGTGTATTTCTGCCATGGCATAACGACAGTTAAAATGCAATGATTTCGCTTTTTCTATTCAATTCATTTTCACAGGAATCATCTGGGTATAGAGAGAGCCTGACACAATGGTCCAAACATGAATGATTGGTGTCTGATACTGTATATACTACATCACCATGACCATGATGACTGATATTATACAGTTGGCGAAATATCGAAAACAGAATCTGAGCCAGTAAATTAGTATTTCTGTAGGGAGTTCTGCTATTACATATTGACGCACTGTTGGACCATCGACGAGACGTTGGTGTACAGGAGCAAATCGTTGTCAACTTTAAACTAATGGTATGGACACTGGATGGATAAATATGACTTCAGCAGATCAGTCGTTGTCGTCCGGTAAAGTGTTTGTAGGCTGGTAGCTAATGGTTAAACCCTAGGTAATTTCCATAAAAATTACTTGCACCGTATATGCCAAAATGTTCCCTAGCTATCATTTGCTTTGATCATTTTAAGAATCGATGGCAATTTTCTGTATCTGTTAAACTGTACAATGTACAAATTCGAAGATTTGCTTTTTGAGTCAAACTGTTGAGAAAAAATATTCCAGTGCATGTCGGCTATTTTTTCAGAAGTCGACTACACACACGATGTGCATCCGCACCTATATGCCATTCCATATTACTCTCTCTTTCAATACAGCCATTGAATTTAAAATAAGTGTTTGGCCTCGGACGTCTTTTGTTCCACACAGTCGACGATAAGGCAGCAGGAGAAGGTTTATGGGGATACCGTGTTATCATCAGCTATTGATTTCCTCGTCGTCCTGTTCACGTTTTATCGTTAAACAATGGCCATTTGAAGCTCTCAGGACTGATGCATACGTGAATACAGACATCAATGGGGATTTTCTCTGAAGAACGTAGTCTCTAAGTTTTCAGATAGAATCTGCGTTTAATGTGCTGATCAAGTTGATTATTTTATGTTTACTTACATTTCACCCTAAAAGGTTCCTTTCGAGGCATTGCCGGAACTCGGAAATTTCTCTGGCAGCCAAGGTTGTGCCCATTGAATAGCCTGACACTTATGTTAGGACAACCTTGGGGCGATCGATATTTGAGTGTCTAACAACGTTTTTCATGCTTAAAAACAGAGCTCCGAAGATCTTTACCGGCCGTCGTATATGGATAAATACGTTTTATGACCACAATGATATTATAATAATGTCTAAAGTAGAGGGCGCTTTCAAGGGAACAGACAATCGATCCTTGCTGGAGACAGAAAGCCATCATCCGCAGGACATGATCTTTATGTTGTCGGAATCGTTATTTCCAGGGGTACAGTCGTCACATCCGAATTCAATATTCAGTCACCGTTCATAAAAGAATTTCCCCATCAATAATCGAAGGACCTTTCTCGTAAAACACTAAGCATCAATTCCAACCATGCAAAAAATGAAAATTAAAATAGCAAAAAAAAAAAAAAAGAAGAAAAATGATGGTTCCCATGAAGGCCAGCGGTATGAGACCCATTTTCTGTATGACCCCTGATTTATATTCCTAATTGGCCTGGACGTGTTCAATTAATGACGAAAGAGGCAACATGGACTTCGATAAGGAATTAACAGATATGCAAAATTGGGAAAACTGTGTATGATGGATCTACTGTACATACCATTTGACCTATGTGGGGAAAAGGTGCGGATGTTGATGACAACGTCGGATGTAATTTTCTGAATGAGAACATGCATTCCACCAACATTCTTCCCGTTTCCTACTTCAAGTCGTTGTTAATATCTGACGCTTCAAACGCACCCACTTCATTATGGGAGATTGGGAGGCTATTAACATCACAGTTTCTTCATTCGTGATATAATTCCTCTCAAGTGTCATGTGCTCACACAATTATTCCAGGTGTGTACATGATTCCAGGTGTGTACATGATTCCAGGTGTGTACATGATTCCAGGTGTGTACATGTTTCCAGGTCCGTACATGATTCCAGGTGCGGTGTGTACATGATTCCAGGTGTGTACATGATTCCAGGTCCGTACATGATTCCAGGTGTGTACATGATTCCAGGTGGGTACATGATTCCAGATGTGTAGATGAAGAGCTACAATAAGAGGGTGATTGAGATTTCTTGTCATTCCACTCATCCTGTTTTTGGGACTGTTTTTGTTTTTGTTTTTAAGGCAGTCATGATCAGACTATTAGCCCGTGGGATACAATCCGTCTGTTAGATCATATCAGCCTGTGGGATCATATCAGCCTGTGGGATCATATCAGCCTGTGGGATCATATCAACCTGTGGGATCATATCAACCTGTGGCATCGTATGATGTCTTGTTAACTTACAACTTTCATTGTACAAAATTTAGTCCTTCTCCCTACTTTGTGTTGTCGCTCATATCCGGCGTCCAAATTTTTTTCCCAGCTGGTAAGTTCGTACGTTGAATATAATAACATCAGAGCTCTTCTGTTCATGTATATGATTCCGATTAAGTCGGTGTTAGTAAAGGCCACGTGATCAAGTCTTTCAAGCCGCCAACACGAATATTTGCAATCGAAGTTTGATTGAGATACAGGAATGCAAGATACCGGAATCAAGTTTGGTCCTTAAGATTTTTGTTTGATTTCAATGTATTCAGATTATCAACCTGTACGATCAAATCACTTCTTGTCCGATAACGCCATGTTTTTGCTTGCCTAGTCGAATGTATGTTTTTATCCATTTATGTTATTCTTACTGGGATAGGACGGGGTGTTATTTAAAATCCATTTCGTGCTTGTGCTATCATCAAAGCAGAAAGGAGTGTACCATCAAAGTGAAAGCCTCCCAATCTTTTTCTCATTTAGTCTTTTGTATGAAAGCAGATCGCACTGAAGTCTAAGATAATCTAAGTCTCCTTAACTGATCATTATAATGTGCATTCATGGTAGACGTAACCGATATTCACATATGGCAATGATACAGTACGACACTACATCAATAGGACCGCCAACGTTTGAATCAGTGTCAACCTTAGCAAACCTGAGCTGTCGATTAAACCAATAGCTTTGCTCTGAATTCATATGGTTGAAAGAATTGTGGATCGATATTTGACGAAATGCATGTTAAGAGTCCATTGATGCTTCGCAATTTGCTAATTTTCTTCCCAATTTAGAAAATTTGTGAGAATCTAATAAAAATGATAAAAGGAGATAGAAGATTATACAGTATGGCTCCTCATGGAAAAGCTATTCCCAGTCTTCCCTAGGGAAATTTGTTGTCAATGACATTGAGTTCCTCAACTTACTACAAAAACTATACAACAATGACAATCTGTAGAATCGAATTTACTTTCAGCGAATACCATTATAGAACGCCGTCTCCGTATTCAGTCAATTATTCCACATATGTGAGAAAGTTTCGGACCAAAGTCAATAAGGTTTGGACATATGTATATAACAGAATTTAACATATGTTTGAAAGTTCGTATTTATTTTTCATATACGAGGAAAAGTTTGATACATATATTATTATTAGCGACACATGGTCATTACATATTTCTCGAAGGCACTTATAGGGTATAATACTTTAAGAAACTCCGATTGGGCCATGTCTTTGTCGTCAATGAATTATTGTTTCCATTGATCAATTTTATAGCGAAATACTATTGCTGTATATCTACGAATGCAGCAGGGATGTCTGCAAGCCGTTTAATTGATCCTGATACTTGCATCGGCATGAGGATTATTATTGTTTATTATTATTCTTAGCGACCGTCATCGGCATTACTGTTTTGAGCTTCATATATCTCATTACAGGACAGGTCTCATCCGTAGGTTTGAATGCTAGGAGCTATGTGGTCATGTCATGCAATATGTCCACATGAACATCTACAATACAAACGTGGCTGAGATAAAAACAGGAATCACAGAAATCATTATTGGTTCTTGGGCTGCATTATGTAGTCAGAATATTGGTCTGTGGGGTCATGTGACTTCTTTTCAGTATCCCAGCATCTTTTCCCATCGCCTTTATATGTGGCGTTTAATTGTTATCTGTAGATGGCGAGATTGTGCCGGTGGACCGCTAGTATATGGTGAAATTGTGCCGGTGGACCGCTAGTATATGGGGAGATTGTGCCGGTGGACCGCTAGTATATGGGGAGATTGTGCCGGTGGACCGCTAGTATATGGGGAGATTGTGCCGGTGGACCGCTAGTATATGGGGAGATTGTGCCGGTGGACCGCTAGTATATGGGGAGATTGTGCCGGTGGACCGCTAGTTCCCGAGATTGTGCCGGTGGACCGCTAGTTTCCGAGGATTTCCCTCAATACAATTAATATTTGTATGTCATACCGCTGGACCGCGTGGTATGAACAGTTACAAGACAATCCTTATTTAACGTCGGTTAAAATTACAGGAAACATTAGCCTTTGGTTATTTACCGACAGATGGGTGATAACAAGTAAAGATATAAAAACTAAGTAAACGAGTTGCATGTAATAATAAAAGAGCGTTTAAAACTACTTGCATATATTGCATTTACAGCCATTTTCAGCATTCCAAGTATTTAGCAATGACTTGAACTCATTTAGGGTCATGGCACACTTACAATCTTCTGGTAGGTGATTCCAAATGGTAGCCTTTTTATACCTCAGAGAGTTTCTACCATAGGTGATACCATTGAATCTGGGGACAACAACTTGCTGACCCAGTCTGTGGCCCGACCTGGAATTTACAATGAACAAATCATTCAGGTACTCTGGGGATAAGTTCCTCAGGATTTTGAAAACCTCGACAGCCACAGAACGGAGTCGAGAGACTTCTAATGTCGTGATACCATCTCGGTCTAGAAACTCCTCATAAGCGGATGCATGGTCATCATAAACGAAGCGCAAAGCGCGTTTTTGCAGATTTTTCATCTTTCTACATGAAGATTATGAGCAAAATGTCCAAACAACAGGACAGTAGTTAAAAGTCGAAAGAATAAAACTTCTAAAAATAGCAAGTCGTGAATTAAAATCTAAGAAACGACTGAGCCGTATCAGCACATTAATCTGTCTAGCTGCCATTTTACAGGTTTCAGAGATATGAAGGTCAAAATTTAATTTATTGTCAATGTCTATGCCCAGCAGTCTAACGTGATCCTCAGTTTTGATTTCATTGCCTCGAACATCGAGGGTCAGGCTACAAATATCATTTCGGTTGGGGCAGAGAACAATTGACTGAAATTTACCAGAATTTGCTGCCATGTCGTTTTCATCGAACCATTGTATGGCACGTTCGACATTTTCTTCTAAAGTTAAATGTAATATAAAAGGATCACAATGGCAACAAGATAAAGTGTTGTCATCGGCATATAGTTATATATATCACATTCCTTCAGGACATAAAATATATCATTTACAAAAATATTAAAAAGTAATGGTCCCAAAATCGAACCCTGGGGGACAACCTTTACAATCGTTAGCCAAGAGCTTCTATGTTCCCCTAGCCTGACCCGCTGTGTTCGTTCCTTAAGATAGCTAGCCATAAGATCTAATGCATCTTTACCAAGACCGTACGCCTTCAATTTGGCGATCATCAGGTTATGTGGAAGCGAGTCGAAGGCCCGCGAGAGGTCCATAAGGACGGCACCAACATACTTTTTGCCGTTAAGGGCCCGTCTCCAGTCTTCGATCAGTCTCAGCAGTACAGTATTACAACTATAGCCGGTTCTAAAAGCTGATAACATAGGTGAGAAAACTGTATCAAAGAAATCGGACAATTGTTCGGAGAGGATTTTCTCATATATTTTAGATAGGCCGGGTAGTAGGCTGATGGGTCGATAATTTCCTTTATCCAGTCTGTTTTTCTTCTTGTGGACGGGACAAACCTCAGCTTTTTAAGGTCAGTCGGCCAGAGGAAATAAAGTTATAAAGGACAGTGATCGACACCTCTCGCCTAACGAGAATCAATGCGTTGCAGTTTTTCACTTACTTCAACCTCAGAAACACATTTAAAATTGAAGTTCTCGTTGCTCGATCGCTTAGCTAAAATAGACTGAATACTGCCATGATGGTCAAAAATAAATTGTGAATCTTCATTTTCATTTAGTATAGGTATATCACTTCCAATATTATTAGCGACGTTTACATAATGATTATTAAAGATATCACAGACATCTTGAGTATTTGTTACAAGTCGTTCATTTTCTTGTAGAACAATGTCTGGATTCTCTCTTGCACCCTTTTCTGTGAGAAAAGGGCGAACTGTCGACCAAAAATCTTTGTTTTTAGGACCAGATTTACACCTCTCATCAAAATAATTCTTGACCGACGACTTTTGGAGAGACACACATAATGTGGAATTTAGATGGATATAGAGGGACGCCTCGCATGTATCTGTTTGAGTTTCACATTTGCCCTAATCAGTTTTAGAAGTTTGTTAGTTGATTCAATGTCAATTCACGGGTTTGATCGGTACATGTACATACATTACAATTATATTGAGATTGGTGGCGTATCAGCTAATTGAGCGGAAGCCAGGAAATACTGACCGCTGTATGTACTTGAAGTGGTCAGGAAACACTGACCATTGAAGATAGCTGATGGATAATACATACGAGCGAGAGATTTGTCACATCAGGTCAATTGTATACTTGAATATAAACCTGATTTACGCTGTATGTTATAGAAATACATATAAATGAATTGTCTTCTGTTAAATGGATTAGTAAGAGTTTGAATCAGATGAGTATTTGTGCGCGGTTATATATTTTGGGGAGATCTAGCAAACCTGAACGTCTATTTAATATGATAAAGCTATACATGTATATTATTTGAATCAGTGTGGTCAAACAGGCCAGCTCTGTCCGAGCAATGACCAGCGCTCAAGTGTCCATTCCGGTAGTTTCCCTAATTAAGTGTTTGAGTTGTGAGAAACTGAAGTTTAGACCGAGCCTGCGTTAAGTAGCTTGTTGTAAAAATTTGATGTATATTACACTAGGCTAAGCATTAACACCATTGCTTCATCTGTACAGACGTTTTTGGTTATCATGATTTGCTGTACTTTGTCTATGTGATGATGCAGAAGTAAACAACAACAACCTCTGTTTATCTCAACGAGTTGTCTTGTAGTTCTTTGGATTGACCGAAGACGAACCTACAGAAAGGGTTATGTGGAGAAGATCCCCGTTGTCTTATCTCTTTCGCGCAAGCCCATAAACTGCGGATAAGACGCAAAAAGTCCACAATAAGTTACGCTGCTTTCTGTAAATTTCCCAATTGGCAGGCGTTTTCACTTTATAGTATTTATTACGGAGCAGGTTTTTCCTAAGAATAGCCTTACGTAAGATGGAGTTGACATAAGGGGCATGCTGAAAACGCAGTCTCTTTCTTTTCAATGGGGCGTGGTTGTCAATAGCATCTCGTAATAGCCAGTGAAGAGCCCAGTTTTGATCATCAGTGTCTTCAAAGACGTTAGCAATATGGAATTGGGCCCGGCTAGCATGTTCTAGGAAAGTTCGTTCACTGTAATGTTTATAAGAGCGGTACGTAATCCAACGCAGCTTTCTTCGTGGTATGCGACCCTTTGTGGAGGTGAAAATAACATGGTGAAAACCACTGAGTCCACATTCAAAGGAGCCAGTCTTTTGAAACATATTCGAGATACTAAGGCTACGTCCGAGATTCCATCGTATTCTTGAGTCTAAATGAGAGCTGCCGAGGGAAGCTTTCCTGTGGAGTCATATGGTTGCTTTTTTGCTTTTTAATCGTCCGACGTCGTAAATTTTCCCACCTCTTGTATATCGCTCCAATTTCTTGTCCGTACGCTGGCACCTTCTCCCACAACCACTGTATGTTGCGTTCAATTTAAGCATAGTACACGGTCTATCAGGTTTTGTTTTGGCGAAACGAGAGAGTGATCCAGGGGTGTTCATTCTTTTATAGTATCCATAAGGAGTATTGCTGATGTTCAGATATTGTCAATTCTTCAAAACAGAGCTAGGGCACTTTTAATGGTACCTGGTAAAGTTAAGGGAGAAGTACAACAGTTTATATACAGACCAAGTGTCAAAATGATAGATGGTTGGTTTATATGATGCTTTATTGCATTTTGTGCATTGTAGGAGCGCATTAAGATAACTTATTACTGCGTCTCCCACTTTTACATAATTTGAAATACACAGCATTCATTACAATCTTACATACATATTGAATACAACATGTGAAGGCCGGAGAGAACAATATTGAAAAAATAATTCAGGTAATTGGTGGAGGGGGGAGGGGGAGTGCTCGGCATGACCATATGCGCGTCTACGACTAGAGATATGTATGTCGTTATTATGCTAATATCGGTCGCTTAGGGTTTGCTAGGGGTAGTTACCTTTTCTTTGTTGTTAGCTATGTGTATAATTATATTCTTATTCAAATCGTTTTGTCGTTTTGACAAACTCACCTAAACATATCTGAGCTTCAATGTTCAATTTTGTACTTTTTTCCTCGTTTCCAAATAGCAATGCCTGGGTTGATGGCATCAGATCGGTACCATAAATTCTATTCATATTTTCCAGAAGGACAACTCTTTGATTTCTAAATAGGGGGCAGTGAAATAAGTAGTGGTCAACAGTTTCATCAGCATATCCACAGTTGCACTGAGACGTTTGTGAAATAAAGTTGTTGAACATATGTCGTTTTAGGTTACTACAACCATTTCGCAGACGACAGAGTATAACATTTTCTTTTCGACTGCATGCGTAAAACCAAGGCGGTGGCTTCGAGATTGGCCATATGTTCTGTAAATGACGTTTAAAAGCAACTAACGAAGGACGGTTTCTAACAGATTCCGGGACTGTATTCCAGTCACGCACAGAAGGGAAGAAAGATCTACGAAAGACTTCAGTACGACATCTGTACGATGTAAACTGGGTTGGATTGCGTAAGCTATAAGGGTTTCGCATATTAGTAGCAATAGGAAGATTATCCTCGAGAGAAGAAGTAGTCATGCCATTAGATATTCGGTAAAACATAATCAGCCTGTGAATATAACGTCTTTGAAATAGTTTTTCAAAGCCTGCCTCAGTATAAAGTGCTTCAAGTCTAACACTTCTTGTCAAACCAGTAATAGTTCTCAGTGCCTCTTTTTGGATATTCTCCAGCCGATCAAGTTCATTTTGCGACAAATTGTCCCAGGCCACGTCGGCATATTCTAAGCTAGGTCTGATGAAACTTTTGTACATTATTTCGAGTGTTTTTCTGTCTAAAATGTATTTCAGCCCTTTAAAGATCGATAACTTTTGCTGTGCTTTGATAACAAGATCTTCGACATGGTCGTTCCATTTTCCTTTATTGTTGAACGTAACTCCAAGATGTTTATGATTCGAAGACAGGGTGATGGTTTTATTTTCAAAAGCGATAGGAAAAGACGATGGTTCACGACGCAGAGAAGCTAAACCGGCCACAGTTTTTGTTGCATTAAAATCGACAAGCCATGTTCTCGCCCAGTTAGATATCAGGTCCAGGTCATGGTAGATTGAGACAGTCTGGTGGGTTAAGGTATCAGAGATGATGTATAGACAGGTATCGTCGGCAAACAATCGAATATTATTCAAAATATTACTGGGAAGATCATTGATAAATAACAGAAAGAGAAGCGGACCAAGGACAGAGCCCTGTGGTACTCCCGCGTGAAGTCTTAGTATCGTAGATTCCTTACCCTGCAATACTACCCGCTGGCAACGATTTTTCAAATAACTTACAAACCATTTCAGAAGGTTTCCAGAGATGCCATATTGTTGTAACTTAAACAGTAAGCCGCGATGCCACACACGATCAAAAGCCTTAGATATGTCGAAAAATAAAAACAGTACTTCTTTTTGTTCGTCTAGTGCCTTCGTTATATGAAAATGTAAATCAAGTAATTGTGTTATGGTTGAATTATTTGGAAGGAAGCCCGATTGATGTGGCGTTATATCATGTCTAACGTAATTATACAGATGCTTAAACACAACTCTTTCCATAACTTTACTCAAACAACTTAGAAGCGATATTGGACGATAATTGGCCGCTAAGTGGCAGTCGCCTTTCTTGAACAATGGTGTTACATTGGCTACTTTCCATGCAGATGGGAATGATGCCGTTTTCAAAGAGTGATTGAAAAAGCGAGCCAGAATTGCTGATAGAACATGCCTAGATTCGTGAAGACATCTGGGACTTATTTTGTCAGGTCCAATGGCTTTGGATGTGTCCAGGTTAGAAAGTACGTCATATATGTCACTAGTGGTAACAAAAATGTTATCTAGTGATTTATCGGTAAACGTTGACAATGGAGGCAACACCGCTGAAGAATCGTCAATTATGGTGATGTAAGAAAAATATGTGTTTAAAATTTCGGCCTTTTCGCAGCTCTCATAAGCAAAAGAATCATCATCTCTTTTTAAAGGCGGTATATCATTGAGGTTGGAGTTACTATTTTTCAGAAAGGACTTGCTTAGCTTCCACCAATCTTTGGAACCATACTTACCGGATTGAATTTGTTCGGCTGTTTTTGACTTCAGATCGTTTTTGGCGGTATTAATTAACAAATTTACATGATTTCTCTGACTTTTAAATTTGAGAATATCAACTTCAAGATTAGTTCTCCTAGATTTTTTAAAAAGTTTATCTCGAATTCTCATTTCGTGTTTAATTTTATTTGATATCCATGGTTTATCGTTGGGATTTATGATAATGTTCTTCTGTGGGATGGAAGTTGTAGCTGCCACTGTTAGATTGTGAGTAATACACTGGCACCATATATTCACATCGTTATTATCATTTAGATCGTCCCAGTTTGAGTTTGCTAGGATATTTCTAAATTTGTCCCAATCGGCCTGGTCATAATTCCATATTTGGCGTTGGTACGAGTTTTGCTTAGGGATTCGCGAATTTAAGATGGTGTAGGTCGGAGCATGATCACTGCAAAATGGTACTAAAACTCCACATTCACGTATTAGGTTAAGTCTGTTGCATATGACTGGGTCAAGAAGTGAATTCGAGACCGGTCGCGTGGCTTCTGTTATTAACTGATTAAGGCCCAGAGAATATATAATATCGCGTAAGTGATGTTTATTGGGATTTAACAGATCATCATTTATATCACCAGTGATTATGATGTTTTTGTCTGGATTAGAGTCAAGAACTGCTTCAATATTATCGGATAAAATGTGCCATTTATCAACTAACGTGTCCGGTGGGCGATAAATTACGCATAACAATGTCTTGGGTTTATCATGAATTTCGAGCCAAATCATCTCCAGTTCTCGGCTTTCATACTCGAATTTACGGGTGACAACAATACTTTGTTTCATATAGATACAGACACCTCCCCAGGCGTGACAACGATCTCTACGATAAGGTTCGTGATAACCTGGGATTAATACTTTACTTATAGATATATTTGCAGTGAGGTGACTCTCTGTAATAGCTATAATATCGTATTTACTTCAATTTGCTTCAATCAAGTTAAGTTTCCCAACAAGGCCGTTCACGTTAATGTGAGCAATAGACATACTATGATCAGGGCCCGGATTTTGTTCAATATCACCAGACAGTATGAGAAAAAATGTAATCAGCAAAAAGCTGGTAACATTTTCGTTCCAAAGTTTAAAAACAAAAGACACTGAACATCCTACAAGGTGACGGAGAAAACCTAACGGTTTAGAAAAATTTACTTTTATGCGATAAGTATTTGTTTTAATAAAATAGCGACCAAATAGACCAATCGCCGCACGGTAACTGTCGATGTCGTTACCCATAGATGGTTAATAAGCAAATAATACAAAAATCTATAAACGTTTCAACTATTGACAAGTACAGTGTGTGTATCAGCAGATCTATGACAATATGGCAGTTGGTATTGGGAAATACACATATTGTTAGAAAAACCATGACAAAAGTTATTAAGATTATTTAACGTCAAATTAAAATAATTTTCTTGTATAATAACATGAAAACGTCCTATTTCACGTCCACGAAAGATCACTCTCTAAACAAATTTGAATGAAATTTCACTCAAGTAAGAGTGGAAATTGATCCCACTCAATACTGTAGTGAGATTTTCATTCAACTTGAGTTATTTTTCACTCAACTTGAGTTAAATGCACTCAACTTGAGTGACATTCACTCAAGCATAAGAATGGAAATTGATCCCACTTAAGATGAGTGAACTTGAGTGGTTTTAACTCAAGTTGAGTGAAAAGTAACTGAAGTTTGAGTGAACAGGTACATTTCACTCAAACTTGAGTGAAAAAGTTCACTCAAGTTTTTTAGAGAGCATATTCCACAAAAACTTGGTGGTATACAAGTTTTCCTTTCCAGGATGGACCAAAGATTGCATAGGCAAAACAGAAAGGTGCCTTTTAACAACCGAGGATTATAGTGAGATTTTCGATCATGTTCAGAACTGTGATCAATTTGATTATTTACTGAAATCTTGGCTCTTATATTACAGCCAAATCTTAGTAGTATGATTTTTAATAACACCAAAATTATATATACATCTCAACAGTGGTCTGATTTGTTGTCGAAAGAGGCATTTGCTATTAAAGCACACATACCTTCATTAAATCATGGACTAAAAGCCACAAAACATCTAACTTTATTTTTCTAATACAATTGCATACACTACAAATAACGTTCAGTAGTTTATCTAATGTACGTAAGCACATGTTATCGTGATCTTGATATTTCATTTCTCCATTCATCACATTAGGTTAATCCACTCAATCCCTTTGTCTGTTTATATACCCAATTGCCAATTTAACTACCTTATTATTCTGCCAAACCATACTTTACATACCACTTGTTGACACTCTGCAGTTTTCTATATTGTTTATTTAGCATCTGTTATTCCGGAACATAACTTGCATTATTTCTCCGTTATCTTATTATTGTGCCATACCATTCCCTATTAACCATAATCATCACATACTGTTAATCTGGAGAAATCCTTTTATCTATGCGTATTTCCCAATACCGACTGCCATATTGTCATAGATTTGCTGATATACACACTAAACTTTTATATTATTTGTTTATTTAGCAACTATAATCTTGACACTTGTTCTGTATATACACTGTTGTACTTCTCTGTTAACTTTACTCCTGATGGTGGCTTGAACAATAAACCGAAATATTGAGTCAAAATGGTTGTCATTCTTCGGAGTGCATACCTTGCTTTACTATGCAAAGCTAGTAAGTGCGAATTCTAATAAACTAGACTAGTTTTATGTATACCATGATTTATTCTTTCAATATGGTGCTAATGCTATTATATGAATTATGTCTTTGGATTATGGACGCGGAAATTCTTTGATGGGCGACGGAATAGACGCTTGTATTCACGACTTAAGGAGGTTTAGTCTCATTTCGCCAACTTTCACACCTATTACAGTCTCAACTCGCCAACTCTACATTTTTGCCAATCAACTGACATGCCGCTGAGTGGCACTGAGTGGGGAACAGATTAAGTCGGATTATCTATCAGCGGTCCCGTTATCACCTTTCAGGAACTTCTAATAAATTTAGACTGACTGAATACTGCTCACCAGCTATAAAATAACCTGTACCACAAACAATTTGCTCTCCCTGTTGATTTTAGAAAGGCAGAAAATGCAAAATATTTTAAACGTTTAATAAAAAGCTGGAGCGGACCCAATTGTAAATGTAGTTTATGCCATTTATCAATATAATCTCTACATTCATGTACATACCATCTGTTTAACATATAGTTTACTCAGTGAATTACTGTTTTTGTTTCTTATAATATCGTAATATTTACATTGTTTTTACGGTCGGATCAATAGCTGTCTCAGGCAATGTTTTTCTTTTATCGCTGTATCAATTTCCGACTATAAATAAAGTTTGAAATGAACTTGGTATCTCATATCGGGGAACAAGCCCATATCCACGAAACCACTGCATTCTGTATTCGAC
This sequence comes from Hanleya hanleyi, assembly GCA_036873755.1. Lineage (NCBI taxonomy): Eukaryota > Metazoa > Mollusca > Polyplacophora > Lepidopleurida > Hanleyidae > Hanleya > Hanleya hanleyi. Next base: position 2,727 of record JAVTVY010036700.1, on the reverse strand, counting down.
CAAGTTTATACTATACATAGAAGATGTAGACGAGGTTGAACGCTATGGCCGAGTCCCCTTTAAATGAACAGTGCACCCAATCTATGGACTATGTGACAGAATACTGGATCGAAGGAGGCTGGGACAAGAGAGTATGGAACCATCATCATACAAGCGTCTAGTCCGTCATTCATAATTCAGCCGTCGTCCATTAGAGAATATCCGCGTCCATAATCCAAAGACCTATTCCATATCCATATAACAATATTAGCACCAAATTCAAAAAGACAATCATAGTATACATAAACATAGGCTAGTTTCCTGCAAGAGAGAAGCGGTCAACAGTTATCAAACAGAGGGGTCTCGCACAAATAACAGTATCGAGGGATGGCACCATAGGATAAATTCTGTCGCCGGGAAGTTCCATCCGAACTTGTTCGAACTCATCAGGTTGCTGAAACGGGAACAGTCCGTCACCGAAACGAAAATATCTCAACTTGAACTAGGTGCCAGATTTACTCCAAAGAGGCGCAAGTACCGAAAACTGGACGAGAGATTAGTTGTGTTGAAACAGAGACTTGCTGATGAAAATATCAGTCCCCGTTGGATTTGCTGACAGAGCTTCATATGCTGAAAAATAACATGTAACTTGTATTCTATGAATTTTGTTTCTATGTATGATATAACAGTTTGATATGTACAGAATAAATATTTTCTTAATCTCACTGAACCCCCATGTGTTAAGTTGTCTTAATCCAGCTATTGTGATATATCCACCACGCGGCTTTCACACGTGTGCCAGTCTCATTTCGCCAACTCGACATTTTGGTAAGAGAAGAATAAAAGTTGGCGAAATGAGACGACACCCTTAAGGAAACCAGCCCACCGCTCTACCAACTGAGCTACCAAGCACAGCGTGGGAGTAGCTCACATGGTCGATCCTATATACATTATTAATGCAAGTGACAACAGCCAATATGATACATTTTACATATATACTATTTGAAGATTTTCAGTGTTTCGACTGCAGCTCCAATCAGCTTTATGTTATAAATGATCGAATTCACCACTCTACAGTGGCGTCGGAAGCGGAGGCGTGGGGGCACGCCCCCACATTTCGGCAATCCTAACTGACCATGTCCCCACATGAAAATTACAGATAGAGTGCCAGGACGTGTAGTGGTGCGTTATAGGCCTGTTTTGTTTGTGGTAAACCATGAAGTCAAATGGAGTCCGGTATATTCTTCAATATCGATTCGTGATTATGCGAAACGAATGTGAAAATAGAACCATAAATCTATATAGATTATATAGTGTTCAGATTTATTTCCGGTAAAACGCATCTCCGGCAACTCGAGACCCTGGAGCTTCCGGGGCCTCTTATGAGGATAGCTTATTTCAGCTTTGTGTAAATGAATCGGTATCAACTTGGTTCGAATGTTCCATGATGTAAAGGTCATCGTTTGTTTTATGTGTTAAATATAACTAGAAAGTCAAATGGATTCAGGCATGAAGTATGATTTTTTCAATATCGATGCGTGCTTATAAATGCGAAACAAACGTGAAAATAGAACCATAAATCTGCATACATTATGCTCGAATTTATTTCCAGGAAAACGCTTAGAACGCAACCCCGGAGATCTGCCTAGGCGGCCCCTGGACCCTCGCCTGTTGCACTGTGAGGATTTCCTTGTTTTATCTTTGAGTGAATGAATCGTATCGGTAGGCATATTGGTTTCCCTTCCAAGAACTAAATGTCATCGTTTTCTATGTTTTAAATATAACTAGAAAGTCAAATGGAAGCAGGCATAAGATGTGATGTTTTCAATATCGATGCTTGCTTATAATTGCGAAAAACTCGTGAAAATAGAACCATAAATCTGCATGCAGTATGATCAGTTTTATTTCCGGGAAAATGCTCAGAACGCATCTCCGGCGATCTAGAACCCCGGAGCTTCCGGGGCCTACCCGGCCCCTGGACCCTCGCCTGTTGAGATGTGATACTGGGCCTCCCCCCACTTTCAATTACGTTCCGACGCCACTCCTCTAGCAACTGAGCTACCGAGCCCAGGCTTGGGGGCTGCTCGCTCAGGCGATCCAGTGTATGTATATATGGAAAATTCAAATAAAATTGACGTCGAATGATGTTTCAAAATTATGACGTTATCGAGACGTCATGATGACGGTATCGGTGTATCGTTTGATAAAGTTCTAGTAAGTAAAGTACTCCACGACTTCAAATGTCGCACACGCTGTGACACACACTGATAACAAATGTAACCTATAGCAGCATGTGATCTTGCTTGACCCAAAAATAATTAAAGTATACACTGCCAGTTGAGTAGTTAAAATTATTGTATTCTGCTTTTACTTTGCCCGTGATATTTTGAAATTCTACAGAAACTGACTAGGTTTGATAGGGACCATATTGGGTCGAAAGGTATTAGACACAATAATATTGGGTCAAACAGTTTGGGTTACTCGTTCCGAGCCAAATTTAATGGTACATGTTCGGTATTGTATTGACGTAGCACTATATATGTACAATGTATATGCATGTATATCATTCACTCCGTAAAACAAATTTTTCAACTTCAACAAAATGATCTTCGCAGACAAATGTGAGTGATTTCAAGGCGTATGTCGCCAATTATTTCAAATAAGGCATTTCTCTCCCCATAATCCTGTCGCAATACAACGCGATATTGCTGAACAATAGAATGAAACGCTTTGGAACTAATGAAATTT